>WUAW01008342.1:21610-35422 GCA_017165845.1 Thaumetopoea pityocampa | reverse complement strand
CGTGTTCGTGTGTGTCTGCGCTTGTGTGCGTACGCGTGGGTCCATTTTATTTATTCACAATCAAATACATATTTTATTTTATTCATATAAATTATTAATATAAATCAAATATTAAATTTAGATGACACGTCACGAATGTCTTACCTATTGCTACCAATATAAATGCTACCAATTAAATTTTGATCCTTAGTCTGTTTTCACTTTGTTTCACTCAAAAGTTTCACCGCTCCGCACAGCACTGGTGCCGATTCTGTTGTATAGAACTAAACTAAATTTGGTCCCTCCCTATCTTTTTCTAATGTCAAACGCCAAAACGAGATAGCAAACATTTATAGCGAGTACCGACCTACGTTGGTGTCAAACGGTACACAAAAATGTTGCCTTTTTGCGTATCTTTAGTCCGTGTGTTCCGAAATCGCGCCTAAACCTTTTAATTTTGAAGTTTCTAAACGAAACTGACAACACCGAAATTGTAGCTGTCTCGTTTTGGCGTTTGACATTATAAAAAAATAGGGAGGGACCAAATTTATTTAAGTTCTGTACAACAGAATTGGCACCACTTTATTACTTGTTCTTGATTTTTCTGAATTCTTTGTTGTTCACGTTATGGATGTCGTGTTCGCATGTGGCAAGGTTAATTGTTATTGTATTCATACATATGAACAACAGTTTTTGGTTAATTTTGACAAGTCAAGCCGTTGCTAGGATGAATATTGGAAAACGTTCGCGCTTATCACTAGTAGGATCACGTCATCAGATCACCATTATAGATTTACCGCATACACATGCAGCATCCAGCTCAGATATTACCAGTTCCTCACTACCCAGTGGCCTATCTATAATTTGCCCTTCGGGTCTTCGGCGTCGATACCCTGAGCGACTCTCGGAACGTTCGCGGTGTCGTTCACCAACAGCTGCTTTTACTGTTTCATTGACTTGAAGTCGTAAAGTTTTTACGGGCCCGTAACTGTTCACGCGTTTGTCGTTATTCAATGATCATTGTAAATTAAACTTTATGTTGCTTCTGGGTAAACATTAAAATTTTATTCAATTGTATCTTCCCACTATCCACACCCACATTAATATATTTGTTTTTGACACTCACACATATTGAGCTAGGATCGTCATATTTATCTACTATCTTCGTTAGTAGATGATATACGTAAATATGGATAAACATTAGTGCCTATACATATACTAATGCGTTCCCTGAAGAACGAGAGATTAGCGTGATAAGGAATCGATGTAGGTTGAAGTGCGATCTGGTGACGAGAATCGAGAAAGGAATGCTCCAATAATTTGGTCACTTAGTAATGTAGTCATGTAGTGTGAGTCAGATTCGAATGACGAAACAAATATACTGTGTCGGAATTGTCAGAAAAGGGTGCCCGGGATAAACTAACATTGATCAAACCATCAATTTGTTTTATAATGGTCAAATTCGTAGCATCTTTGATAGAAGAGAGTGTATAAAAAGATGTATCAATGTGGATTAGGTGATAGGTGGTTAGACGAGAGACGTGTGTCAGGATGGTAGTCTGTTGTCCGACCGCGCACAAGAGCCAGAGACGGACGTCGCGTGGTTGTTAGTGGGAGTGAACCCCACACAACCGCTGTGCCATGCCCTCAGAACAGCGGTACGCGTTCATGCATTTTCCACGCGTATTATACAAAATAAATAAAAACGGGAGTCAGATATATAAAGATTTTATTTTATCAAACATTACAACACATATAATCACTGTATATTATTTCATATCTTCACAATCACTCCGTTTTACAATATTGTCACATCAAACATTTACACACGAACGAATCGCTACTTTGCACCATCGAACCATATACTCTCTTTGATACTATTTCTCTATAACTTCTTGCGGGCTGGTCTGTGGGCCTGTGATTGGTTGATGGTGTTAAGCCAGCGCATTCTATACTTATTTTATTAGGTATTACAAATCAAATCAGCAACTATTAAATAGTCTATTTTACAAAATATTCAATTAGTTATTAAAAATACTCTAGGTGGCGCTATCGGCGACAACAGATGTCATCTCAAGAACCGACATCTATATGTATAAAAATGTACGTTTCTTTGTCTCGTATACGTTTATATTCATCTCACTAAAATGTCATTATATTCATCCGATTATAATGACATTTTGGTGAGTTGTTGTGCCCACGCCCGGATAGGTTTCCGAGTCGATATAGTCTACGCAGGCGAAGCCAAGGGCAATAGTTAGTAGGCCATAAATCATCATGCCGAGAACTCGGAAAATTGTACACATATGAATAGTTATTGTTTTTGATATTATACGATTATTCTTGAATATTAGGTACGATATCGTACATACAAGAAACATTTACATTGTATATACAAGAAAATTGACGTACGAATGAATCATGTCGATATATAAACCTCTACGTCAGAGGCTTACATAATTAACTACATTTTTTTTAATTTTCTTTATTGCACATATATTTTAATAGAATCGTAAAAGCGGATTCTATTTAAAGGTATAAACATGAACTCCTACCATGTTGAAATGAAATAAATACCTAGTGTTATAAGATATTCACAAACACTAAGGTGTTGGGACTTGCGCTGTGTGCCTCTGACGCACAGATACATATAAGAGAGGCGGTGTGGCCGGACGTTATTGTCTTACTCCGCTAGTTCACACATCGTCACCTACCTTTGTTTATGCAGATAAAATTCCACATATGACAACCACAAGTTTCGGAGGCTGGGAGCTAGTGCTTCATGTCGGATTCTGATTACAAATTCTTCGGTGCCAATTATCCACACATTAGATGGATTCGAACGCAGAGCATTTCACGAGGAAACTTTATGCTTTCTCCTTCCATCACCTTAAACCCTTGAGGCACTTACAGCTGCACTAGTGGCTCATGAGCCGTGGCGCATGCCTAGAACGCTCACGGCCCCTGACCCTTAAAATCACGGTCCCGAAGGGCTCTCTGCCAAATGTTAGAATAAAACCTACCTAGTAATCATGTCTCAATATGTAACGGAAACCCACTTTCCAATAGTCGTTCAAAGACGGCTAAACTCTCACGATATATGTATAACGCAATATAGTGCGACTCGTATTAATACTATGAGAAATTTATCACTGCAAACGGAGCGGTAAAACTTGAAAATAAATTGCGTGTCACCTTAAGAGGAAACGGTGGAACCCTTTTTTTTCTGTACACACGTATTCTCCCCTATTCCTTGGTTGTGTATTATAAGCACTTGAGCATATATACTTTTAATATGTTGTAGACATTTGTACCCTACATACCCGGCCTTTTAGTTTTTTCTTTATAATAGATCGAGGAAAAAGTCTTTTCGTGTTTTGTACGTACTACTTTGTATTTTGGAACCAATATATATTCCATATCAGTCAAACATGTGATTACTGAACTAAAGTTTAAAAAATCAACCCGTGTTGCTGTTGCTTTTTATTGCATAATGTTGTTAATGCATGATGCATTATTAATGTTAAGGGAACCGTTATAGTAATACATTTATTAAAAGTCTATTTTTTAAATTTCTGACTACCCGCGTTTCTTCTTAACGGTGAGTTACACCAATTCACTGCATACGTCGTACAGAACGCACGGGTCTAAACAGGAGTAGATGCTCCTACGAATTTATTGTTCGAGCGTCAATTCCGTTTCGTATTCAAAAGAGCTATCGGTTATTTTCAAACGGGCACGTTATTGTTCGACTTTGGGAAGGGGGACTGCCGACACCGTGTGTTATCTTTTTCGTAATGGCAATAAATTTGATGTGAATCGCCGTGTGATTGCAATCGTTAAAGTGCGCACCGTTTTGAGAACGCTCTTTGTGTCTTGGCCGAGGTTACCGACCAGTTTTATTGGGTTTATTTATAGTTCATTAAGGTGTGTCGCCGGCAATAATAATAGCGTCACTCTATTTCTCCCCGTGGATGCTGTGTTAACCAGCTAAGGGATGTACCGGGATAACGAGCAGCAGCGTTATCCCGTTATTCAATCAAAACCTATTGCGATCTCCAAGACGCCTGCCAAGCGCGGATATTATGACGAATCACTCATTTTTAAGGTGGAGGCTCATATCCAGCGGTAGACTTCCACGGGCTGATGTTGATGATTTTTTTTTTATTTTTGTGCTCTTGTTTACAACTATCGTAGGCGGAGCTGCTGCTGATCTTATTTCCTTAAACTCCAAATACTAATTAAGAAACACATTTGGGTGTCGACAACATTATGTTTCACCCCATATATTAGGGTTTACGTTTTAATTGCTGTTCAGCTATTCATAAAATTACGCCTTTCATTATTGAGCTCTTAAACATTAATTCCAAATGCAATTGGACCTTGATATTTAAAAATGATTGTAGGATATATCATAAAAATATACGATATTACGAAGGTTGTCACGTTCTTACAGGTTTTGAGCTATGATTTAGTTAAGTATGACATTAACTTCGTAAATAATACCTGTTCTTCTCCTCATCGACGTAAAGAATCTAAATGAAGAATTAATTTGATATTAATAACATTTGCATATGTGAGCAGCACTTTTAACACAACGTTTTCATCGGAAAATTACAAATTTACTCGGGTGCTATGCCATTGACGCAAATTTGTTTCGACGCAGCTACAGCTAAATCAGTTTGGAGACGTTTTTGCGTGTGTGGTCGTGTACGGTCAGCAAGTAAATAAATAAACAACTGATTTTTATACTTTTTATTTTCATAGGTATGTACTTAATAATATAATTAAATGTAATTCAATATGTATAACTAAATTCTACCGCTACTTATAAGAGGCTGGTGTGAGAGTGCGAGGCACGTGGTAGCTGGCGCAAGCTGGTTTATTCTGGTTTTAGTCACTGTGTATACGAACACCACTACAAACGCGAAAACGTCTTCAAGCTGTACCTTGCATAATATTTTTTTTTCTGTTTTACGCTCGCTTATAGTATAACTTGACAGGGAAAGATGGGAGCTTACCGCATTAAAACACTTATGCATTAAAAAAGTCGCTTTTTGTTGCTTCCACGTTATCTGTACAAGTACGGATATAAATCCGTAAACCGGTTCCTTTGTGCAAGCACCCTTACAGTGATAAGTCTTTTATTCATATTTTCAATTATTAAAACACGTTTTGCTCTTAGGAACCTGTACAGCTTATCAGTTTTTAGACATTTGGTCAATAAGTAATCTACAGGCTCTATTTTTATAATGCGCTGAATTAAACTACTTAATATTATTAATGTAAAGCTAAGATGGTAACCCGGAAATTTATCAGTTTTATGTTCTTGTTTTAATTAATTGCAACGTTTAGTTTTTTGTATGATTGATGAATATTTTATAAGCTGGAACGATTTAACCGATTTATAGGAAATCTGCTACGAGATAAGGACATGATTTGGATTCATTTATATGATATATATAATATTATGGTCAAAACCGCGGGTTAAACTAAACTAAATGTTAAACAAACAAACAGTTGTGTATATAATACGAATAAGGATCGATATAGTGATCGCTGAATTCAATATTGTGGATGCCAAGACAGATCAGATAAAGTAAATCGAATTGGGAGGTAGACTCCGGCGAGCGTGGGGAATGACGCGAGGCAGAAGAACATTTTATTACCCATTAGATGTTTAATGTTGGATTCGGCGTGTGTACAAAGTGTGAAAGCAGGGTCCGTAACGATAACAAACAAGGAGGACGTAATGAAATATGCTAATATTGGGGCATAATGTTTAATGAACTGTGCACTGATGGTCTATTAATGGCACAGCACTCTTTATGGTTACATTACACACCGTACGAGGTGTTTACCGCAAGCGACCGCGGTGTACAATAATTGTATTCTAGTGTGAGGCGTCTTAACAAACGATATTATCACGAATTTATGTACTGCAATTGTTTTTATAATTTACGAGTGGTTTGCATAATAAATAGGGCGCAGTAACTTAATAAATTAAACAGTTTTTGAGTATAGTAGTAACATATTGGGTCTACGCAAAAGTTTTATTAGAGTGAAACAGAAGAACTTTCCGCAGATATTGTTTTTTGGTTCGAAATTAACATTTTTAATGGTATAAAAAGACACGCAAGGTTCGCATAATAAAAAAGAAACATAATATTATTGCTAGGTGTTAAAAATACTAAGAATCAGTAGGTGCGAGATTCATGAGACACCTGAATGTAATCGGCGGTAACTTTTGCATACATTACGTTATTGAATATTTTTACGTGTTTGCCCCAAAGGTAGGTAATTTTTTTCTCGAATGTATGTATATACATATGTCTATATCTTTGGGACGTTGATGGATTTTGACATATGAGGCGTCCTTAGAAGATACGTCTTAGCTGCGGTGGTATGCGATAGTTTCTCTGTAATTTTTTCAAGAACACTGCTTAACAAAATGCTCTGTAATAATCATCACTCAGCTTAAGTGTTTGTTCTTCAGACGATATTGTGCAGACAGGACTGTTTTTGGAGAAATCATTGCAGCTGTTTCAATTTTGTTTGTCTGCTAACATTTTCAAACACCCGTTCACAACGTGACTGCTTTCTGTCTGGATCCTAATATTAAATCCAAGATTGCTCTTGTGTCACAATATTATAAAGATCATTTGAGCGGCCGTAATCGTACTGTAACCACTTTTTTTTTCACCGATCGCATTGATCCATTTTTTGAATTGAGTTTATGAGAAATTCACCGACAAAAGTTTGCATTAAGTAGGTATATGTATATGCTGGTATATATGTATATGTCTTTAAGACAAGATTGAATAGGTTTTTAGTAAGCTAGTACGAAGTATACCTTATAAAATGGCGGCGTCGTGGTTCGCCACTCGACACGTCTCTTTTCCTGTGGGAGCGAAAAATGAGCTGTGGATAGACAATTTGCTCGTAGCAAGTGGAAAGAGGTGGTCTCTGCCTATCCTAATTTCACGCGGGAGACCGGGGTTCGATTCCCCGCCAGAGAATCAGGGAAAAGGCGTGAATGTATGCATATATGTAGATGTCTTTAAGACAAGAGCGAATAGGTTTTTAATAAGCTAGTAGGGTTTACAACCCAAGGTTACATCGCCATTCGCCACTTCTATCAGGTGGGGTTGTAGTCAAGTAATAGCTTAAATAATATACCGTTACTATATGAAGTGTAAATAAATAAATAAACGAGTTTCCTGACTTTTAAATATTGATGTAAAATTTCTTCACAATTAAGGCTAAAGGTAATTAAAATATAGTTAGTTCCCCATTGAGTGAGCACGCAGGAAATGCGTGTGATGATTTATAATAAGAAATGCCATAACGTAACTGATAAAACTAAATTACGCGCGGCCAAGTGATTTTTATAGTTTTTTTGTGGGGTAGGCACGGGGGAGGGGGTGGGTGGGGGGTGTCTCTGCACGTTAATATTCAATTAGGCGTTAATGTGGCACCGATACACGAAATTTAAACGAAAGTAATAAAACAGTTACGCACTGAATGGGTACGCGGTAATGATCGAGTGCCTTGGCTGTGTAGTGATTATAGACACCACTCACGATCGAAAGGTAGCGGGTTCAAACCCGGTTCCGTATCAACGAGTTATTTCTAATTCGTGCACGGTCTACATTGTAGACACCAATGCAATCAACGGAGAAGGAAAACTTCGTGAGGAAATCTGCATGCCCGCATGGGTGTGTGAAATCTAGAGTACGGATTTTCCCCCTCCTGAACAGGAGAGGTCCATGCCCTCCCCTCCCCTCGTAGTGAGGACGATTGTCTGAGGACGATGACGATGAATAAAATGGTTGTGCGAGTTTATGTACATCGTAAATATCTTTCGATATTATACGAGTTTGGGACTTTGAACTCGTCATGGATCGCCATCCGACATGTACCGTTTCTTGCGGGGGCGAAAAGTGGGCTACGGATTGTCATATTGCTCGTAGCAAGTGTAAAGAAGTGGTCTCTGCCTACCCCAATTTGACGGTAGTATAGTGGACAGTATCCTCGCATGTTAAGCGGGAGACCGAGTTCAATCCCCACCGGAGAGCCAGGGAAAAATGTGTGGTTGTATGTATGTATGTAACTTGGAAAAATTACGATGTTACTCGTTCAGTGGCAGTGACCCTATTTTCTGTGCCCATTGGTCCCGTGTCGAATACTGGTAGGTGCAGACTTTGTGTGGTGAGGACGAATGTTTGTACCCGAGTCATGGATGTTTATTTATATTATGTATTAGCATTTCTCTATATAAGTATATATATCGTTGTCTATTATTTATGTGTCTATTTATTTATATATATACATACACTCACGCCGATATCTCATAAGGGTAGGCAGATACCACTTCCTTTCCACCGGCTACGATCGTTTGGTGTAGCAAAGTGGCTATCGGCAGCCCACATTTCGCCTCCGCGGGCAGTGAGACGTGTCGGGTGACGAACCACGACGCCGCCATCTTATAGGGTTTAAAAGTATTAAAGTTCCTCTTTGTATTCCCACGGCGTAATGGAGAGGAAAGGAAATAGGATGAGGTGGGAAAGGTGTATTGAGAAAGGAATATGGAATTTAGGTGTAGGACTATAAGATATAGGATACTACTATCTGGGAAGGAGTAAGAAGAGACAGTAGTAGCTCGGGGGGCCGGGGTCGCTTACCCGTATACTTAAATCTATTTGTCGGACAGGCAAAAAGACTACGTACTCCCTGACCTATTAATAAGTATAATTTAATATCACAATAAAACCAAATTAATCACAGCCAAGGCAACCTACTTGTAATTCCATGCGGGTAAAGTCGCGGGAAAATTCCTCTTTTTAAGGATGTCCACTAGTGGACTTCCACGGACCGGTGATAATGATGATGATATAAATTTGCATTTGTGTATATGTTTTTTTTTTCAGTTTATATGAGAACAGACCCGAGTTATTCCAGTTTTTGTAATAATTGGAAAAGTTGCAAGAACAAAGTAGGTTAGTCGTAGGCGATGGCCTAACATTTTGCAACTATTTTTGTATTACGTGGAATATCCGGTTGTGCTCGTTCAAATTTTGTCTGACGGAAACTAGATTTATACGACTGAACATTGGTGTATAAAACGAACGCTAGGCAAAGGTTTGTAGTCTTTATAAAACTAAGTTAACGAATAGCTAGCAACTGGATTGATAAAAATATAACATATTCACATCTAAAATCTTCTATATATATATATAAAAAATGCTTTTATTTTAATTTCATACATTAAGGCGGACTTAATGCCAACGGCATTTTCTACCAGTCAACCTGTGTGGAGTGCACAGACAATGAAGTAGATGCAGCACCTAATGTAACCTAAAGTAGATGAAAATACAATAAAGAAGAATATAAACTAAATATATAACCTGTGACTTTTCGAAATTATTTGCGTATTAATAAGGTAATGATTAATTCATCAGTTCAAACAATGTATAATAACATCGTGCGGAAACCTACACGACTGAGAGATTTTCTATATGGCGTGTGAAGAGTGGTCTGCCAACCAGCATCAGGCCAGCGCGGCGGACTACAGCCGTAACCATTCCGAGAGGAGACCCTGCCGCGGGACAATAGATGGCCTGATGATAATTTTATATCATCACAATAAACTATTGTAAAATACTATGGTAATTATGACCCATGGCGACGTTAATAATTACGTCACCAGCTAGGTTATCAGTGTATATAGGGTCGAAGTGTGGCAAGAGTGGCAGCATCGTAAAAGAGAAGTTCTTCTGGCCAGACGGATGCACCTGTTCTGTCCCAACGGTTGATGTTGAGACGTTGTATATACTCTAAGCCGCTGTAAAACTTTATTAGCGTGATTCAGATTTCTAATGTCGTCACTCAAGACTTGTGCCATCTGTCGAGGACTTGTGCTACCGTGTGGTGAAGTAGTTCGCCGCAATACTAAAACAAATCTGCTGGTGATGCGTCGGTCGGGTTGCCGTCAAAACGGTTTAAAACAGGGGTTAATAACCTATGACCTGCGGGTAACCGATTGACCCATCCGATAATTTCAAGTGACCTGCTTTAGAAAATAAAGTATAATATATAAAAATCAAAAATTGCGGAAAGATTTGAAGAATACAATAATATCTCTGACCTTCGATCTTTAATGCTCACATATTGTTTAATTTTGACCCGCGGCCAAAAAGGTTGCCGAATCTTGATTTAAAACATGCGTCGCTTACACACGAAACTGCATTTTAAAAATGGCGGAGATATTTTCGAACATCGCGAATCTAATAAACAAACCAACATCGAGTTTCGATTGTTTTTATTCGTTCCCATGTCAGTCGATGCCAAGAAGCAGAAATTGATTAAACACTCATTACATTAGAACAACAAACATGTTAAAACACTTTTGTTTGCATAGTTTATGATGTCGTTAGATGTAAACATTTGTTTAAACACTAGCTGACACCCCCGAATCAACAGATGACTTATAGCGTAACATACAGTCACGCCTTTTTCCTTGGCTCTCCAGCAGGAAATCAAACTCCAGTCTACCGCCTGACGGGAGGGATACTGATTAGTGTATTATCGAAGAATTGGAGTAGGCAGAGATCACTTCTTTCCACTTGCTATGATCTTTTAATGTAGCAAAGTGGCTATCCGTAGCCACTTTTCGCTCTCGCGGGACTTGGGTAGCGAACTACGACACCGCCATTTTATAAGGGACAGGTTAAAAGACCAAGTACTCCTTGACCTCACATAACATAACGTTATATTAATTTTTTAAAAGGTAATAAAATGCAAGGGAGAGTTTTCCTGTTCATGATTTTTCTACTTTGATGTAGGTGGTCTCAAACTTTTGGCCATTATATGTGTGTGTGTGTGTGTGTGTGTGTGTGTGTGTGTGTGTGTGTGTGTGTGCGTGTGCGCGTGCGCGTGCGTGCGCATGCGCGTGCGAGCGTGCGCGTGCGAGCGTGTGCGTGAGAGCGAGAGTGTGAGTGAGTGTGTGAGTGTGAGTGTGTGTGAGTGTGAGTGTGTGTGAGTGTGAGTGTGTGTGAGTAATTTTCTCCAGACAGATAAGATTATTACATAATTAATTGGGTAGTATTATGTGTGTATATATATATCATCGAGATGAGCATATTATTCCGCATTCCTAAAGATTGGCTCTGTAAAGATTCGGTTAATCGCGTACATTTCGTCCCACGTATTAAGGTGAAGTTACATAGAATATTTTACTTATTTCACTTTTTTCTTTTTTCACTTTTCTAGCTTTTCGTGTACGGTGAATCTCCTCTGTGTTTTAAAGGCATCTAAATGAATTGGGCCCAATGTCTTTATATATGTACATATTTACATATTTTTCTGGGAACAACTGGATAGTCGTCAGATGCCATTAGCCATAAATTTGGCAAGCATTGACATTTCAGCTTGCAGAATCTGTGAGCTTTGAAACCCTTTTTCCCTTACGGGTATTATAATAATGAACTTTATCTATAAGATAGATCGAAGCTTATGAGATGTAAATGTATTCCATAAAAGCGAGTAAATTGATGAGCATTTTACTGTTTAGGCATTGGTGACAATTGGTCAAGTAACAACGTTAGTTACTATTGTAAAGTAATCATCGATGGCTGGCTGTTACGAAGCAAATTATTCAGTAGTAAATTAATAATGATATTAAAAAAAAAATAACAAAAACTATATTTATATTTTATTTAATAATGGTTTATTAAAATTAAATATGATTATAGATCTTGAATTACAGTTCCTATATTTAGGGGGTATCAGTGTGTGAGACTACAATACATATATGTGTCTGCGTATAATACTTTGTTTGCAGTAAGAACCAGGGAATACTTATACTTCTGCCGAATTTGCCAAAAGGTTTTTTTTTTTTAGAGAAAGAAGTAAACTATTTATGGGTCAACTGATTAATATTATAATTACAGCTGTTTTTGGTATTAGTAATTTAGATTTGCACAGTTCAGTACGGTAATAAAAACTTGGCAAGTGATATAAGATCAAATAGTTCCTCAGAGTAGTCTCTACGTTCTTGCAATACCTGAGTCCAAGCTTAAGATCAGAAGTTTTCTTTAATTTATTTTAGGTCCCTTTTTAAAATCTGGGGCCATTAACGACCACTATTGATTGTGGTATTATAATATAGTAGAATACAAGTATCTATCATTTTCAAGAAATTTAAAGTTTGCATACATCCGTTCCAATTCAGGCAGGCTTTCAAATTATTAGGAACTTTACATAACGGTTTTCGATCGTTGAATGTTGTACATTCTACTAACAGATGTAAAACGGTTAGGTCTAGTCCGCACTTGCATTTATTTTTATTTCATAATTAGATTGAAGAAAAACTATTTCCGAAGTATTTCTTTAAAAAAAACATCTAAAACACCTACGTATTTAAGTATGTATCCTCGTATAGCGATATCCAGTTGGTATCAGCGTCGCTTTGCCTTAACTAATGCTATATGTATTTGGGCCAGGATGTCGAGAATAATCGGCTGAGTCACACGCCTTTGTGACTATGACGATCACAGAATAGTACACTTTCAGTTTCGATTATACTGTATTTTTTTAAATTAGTTTTGAGGCCCTGGTTACTTTGACCTTTCGAGAATCTCGACTACGCTTTTTCACTTTGTGTTGCGAACTTTTTCAAAGTGTAAAATAGTTGAATAAATTGTAGTAAAAATAATTATAATCATTGTCATCAGACTAAATATTTGTAAAAGAAGTGAAAGAGACATTCTATATACAACTAAACAATAAGCATCTGCTTATGCTGCTGACATTACGCGCGGCACGCTAGGGAAGACATTCATTTTATATTTATATCCGGTGACGTTATTATTTTGCGACACAATTATATACATTTTACGCGAATACAAAGGCACTCGCAATACTCATGCATTCGGGATGACGAACTTTTCGCTGAGGTTGAAAAAATTTTTAAACTTGTGAATAAAATAAATTACTTAATAATTATAAATAGTTGTAAAATATCAAGCGGTACGATAATAATAAAAGTTTAATCTATACTATTAAATGTTAATAGTAAATTGTTAAATGTCAGATTTGGCAAATCAAAGTTATTAAAAAAACTACTCAGATCGACCAATCGAGGGCTTCTAAAACAAAATCCATCGATGTTTGTTTGTTTGTTCGAGCTTCACGCAAAAACCAGTGAGTAGATTTTGGTCGAACTATTACAGTCTTAAAGTTAATGGTTTTTGCGTGAAGCTCGAACAAACAAAATAAATAAATGAACAAACATATAAACAAACAAACAAACATCGACGGATTCGGTTTCAGAAGCTCTTAATTAGTCGATCTGAGTAGTTTTTTGCATATCTTTGATAATATGATTTATAAAAATGTCATTTAACAACTTTATAATAGTATATGTAGATGAATCTATCCAGAGTATGTCTGGAATAGGTATGTTGCGAAAAAATGTCCCAGTGTACACTTGATTTGTTTGTAGTGGTATTGTTCTGTTGGTGTGAAGTAAACATCAATCTATTGTATATATTTCTAGACACATTCATATTCTATTCTCTTATTCGTCTCAACATTTGAATTTTTATTGGTATTGCAGAATGTTCTAGATACGATTAACTGTATTTTCACATACACACGCGTGCTTTGAATTGGCACTCGGGCATTTTATTGGATACCTACGGAGCGTCCTAATTAATAATAATGAAGACATCGAAAATATTGATTGTTTTGAAATTTAACAGATAGAGTATATATATATATATATATATATATATATATATATATATATATATATATATATATATATATATA
>WUAW01008342.1:8930-21547 GCA_017165845.1 Thaumetopoea pityocampa | reverse complement strand
GTCGTAAAAAGTATCATCTTTGTCGCAACATAAAGCATCTTCAGATTAATAAACGGTTCATTAATATTAGTATATTACGTTAGCTGTGGCAATACGAACAAAAAGATCAACTCGTCGAATGAATTACCTATGGAAGTAAGTTGACAATGACAGTTACCGACAAAACAATGGGGTACATTTGTCAGTTAAAATTTGTTTGCATTGTTTCTAAGCTCTAATTATAAAGTACAAGGGAAATTAAATTCTCAAATTTTGTTGTATTATTCTTTATTACAGGTATCGATTTTTTCAAAGTATTCACAATGGACACTTATATACTTTTCTATTCGCCTAAACCCTTAGTTCCCAAAGTGGTTCAGGTGGACCCCTAGGAGTCCACGGGAGACTCGACGGGGGTCTACGTTGGCGTACGCGAATTATATCTAATCTTTTTAATAATTCTTCTTAAATTCTTAATAATTCCATAGTTATATCTAATCTTCACAATTTTTTCTCGAGTTTTGGGAATATGGTAGAAATGTAGCTGCAGGGGGTCCATCGGAACCAGCTAAATTTTTAAAGTGGTCTATGAGAAAAAAATAGTCTGGGAACCTCTGGTCTAGATTATTTGGAAATTATCGACTCTTCTTCTTCGACCATTCTTCTTTAGAAAGAGGTAAGTGACAAAGTGCTAGGTCAGGGAAATATGGCGGGTAAGGCGGAATAGACACATTTTTTGAATCAAAATATTCAGGTGTTCTGGCATAAGTGTCCGGAACGGCGTTGTTGTGACGCTAGAGGAGGTGCCGGATTTCTGATTTCGACTGCTTGTGACTGACAACACTGACCAAACTGACAACACTTGAGGCACAAACTGTTAAATACCATTGAGAGTTAACTGTTCCTTTGATCCTCTGGCACTACAGTAGCAATGTCTCATTTTGTAGAAAAATGATGGGTCCATTTGTTTCTGTGTGCTTTTTGCACGACGACATTTCGTCTCATCTTCAAAGCACCATACCGTCACTTTGTTTCATCAGTCAATTTGTTTTTCAGGATCATAGTTATATAACCATGTTTTATTACCAGTCAGTACATCATAAACGTTTTTTTTCTCGGCAGCATCAAATTTTTCTGTCATATATTTATACACCAATCCACGCGCCGTTCTTTCTGCTCAACAAGTTTGCGCGGAACCCATGTCGAACAATGCCTATGGAGAGACAGCTGCCTGTCAATAATAGTCTGTAATATTACTGATCCGATGGCCAGTTCCTGTTCTCAGCTTTACATATGTAATTAGTTGGTTTTCACGAATAATTTTTTCGACAGCTTGAACGTTTTCTTGAGCAACTGCGACTGGCGGGCCAATCTGACTTCGCCTCCTCTACAAAACTTCCCCATCCTCTTTTAAATTCAGAAAACCAATTAAAAACTTACTCGTGATTAAGCAGAATCATTGAAAGGTGTGGCTAGAAATCCAAAACATCCTTCCGGATTTTAAACTTTTTTTTAAATAATAACTAGCTGACCCAGGAAACATTGATCTTTTTCTGGATAGGGACACCCTGATCATCTAGCGTTATGAAATATACTTTACGACCTATTCTCATACCTACCAAATCATAAAAATCGGTCGAGCCGTTTCGGAGGAGTTCGACCACAAACACCGTGACACGAGATTTTTTATAAAAGATAAAACTTAACACGGAAATCATGTCGAGTGAGCTCCATTGTTGCGAATAAATTTCCGCCTAATTACTTCCGAAAAATAAATTTTTAACAAAAAAAAATAAGAGGCTGTTCCGTTTTCAAATTTTTTTAGCAGATAACCTGCTTTTATGACGGTGTGCAACTTGACAGTATGAATCAAATGAGTAAAGAGCACCTGATTTCTTATGGCATTATCCACTTGTTTTCTCTAAATTTAATGATCTACAATAAAGTTCGCGGTGGTGTTTTTACATGGACCTATCTTGAATATAGTATGTAAATTATATAGTGTAAAAAGTGAGACTTCTTTAAACACGGTGAGACAGATATTTAGTTCGGTAGTAAAAGCTAGAAATGTCACAGTCGGGCGTTACGCCAATGGAATGAAATTCATTTATTCTAACGACGTCAAGCGGTCGGAATACAAAATTTATAATCAAACCTATCATACAGTATTATTATTACAGATGTTATATACAACATATATTTTAGTTTCTTATCGTTTTATAAACTCATCAAAAGACAAAAGTGATAATTGTAACCTGAAATGCTTTACTTCTAATGGTGTGGTGGACACACATTAAACTTATCAAATGTATTAGTTGGTAAATGTTTGCGGGCGGATCAGCGGGCAACAGCTACTAATTTATAATTCGTTACGCACCTGTTCCTACCCGCTATGTTAATATCGTCTTCGAAACAAGTTCCTTAAATACATTAATAGATTGCGGGTTTTTTCCTACACGTTGAATATTTATAAATATATGATTACTACGAGACTACTTCTTTTATAATATTTTTTTTCGTATAAAAATGAATGGATTCACAAATTACAATTCTCAATGTCACGCGCCAGCGAATTTAGATTATACGTGCCAATTTCTTGGGATTGTATTTTTCAAGGTCCGCCATAGATAACTGGCTGAATATAGGTCAGTAGGAGTGTAGGAAGACATCTTCTGCCAACAAACTCATCTGGTTTATCGTGTTCTGTTTGAGTTATTTTGCTTTGTTTGATTGAAATGGCCCGATATCGAACTGATAAGTTAAGAATGTGTAGATTTTGATTTGTAAGGTGTGGTTTTTAGGGTTCCATAGTTAAGTGGGGCCTTTACAGTTTTACTATGTTCGTTTGTCTGATCTTCATATTTTTCTCGAAAATTCCTCATTAAAATTGTTAACAGTACTGAAATTTGATACCATATATTATAAAATACCTGCTATAAAATTTGTATTTGAACAAAAAAAAGAAATTTAAGGCTACCTTCGATATATGAAAGTAACGTATGCGGAGATAAAAAGCAATCATTTACACCTTTAAGTAAGGTATTATTGGGAAGAAATTTAAAATATTTAGGAGGATTTTCAACTTGACTAGTACTCTTTTCCGTTAGGTTTGTGTCTGACAAGATCTCTACTGAACGCAATATAGAAAAATTTTGAAAATATTCAGTAGACTGAACAACTTTAGAATATCACGACTTACTAAAATTCAAATAGTTTCAGAGATATAGTCAAATGATGTATCAATTTCATCGTATCGCATTCAAGCAATCAATCGTCATTTAATAATTTTGATCACTTATTTGAACAGCATGTTTTATTTAAAATATTGAATGTACCACATACTGTGGCCCCTCGACACGGTCTTGGCCGATTTTTGTTTTCAGTATTCGTCTGATTTTTTATCTGTATAGTGTAGTGTCTGATAGCGTATGACAGATTCAATATTGAGAGTCGAGCAATAATTATAAGCTCGTACAAAGTCCACTTCGCTGTGTTGCCTGCATAATGATAGTATCATTTCAATCTTTCCGTGATTGCTAGAGAAACGACTTGACGATGACGAAAGCTTAGGGATATACCACGGCAATGTGTATCAGAGTTATCCTGCGTTTCTCAAACATGTATGTGATGTCCAAGGTACGTAGAAGCAATGTCAAATTGGCGGGTGTTGTATGTTCAGTTTAATAGGCTGTTGATAATGTTTCGGACACTCACATGCATTGGTCTAGTCTTAATCTAGAATATACATTTGCGTTCATTAATTGTTCCTATCGGACAACGAACAAGAGACACTACAAACAACATACACATTTACAAGACTACGTAATCCGAACAAGCGACACATTTTGCTAGAAAACAAACTACCAAGTGAGGTAGGTGACAAGCGTGCACGTATTACCTGATTTTTAATTTTGTGAATGTATGTTAAAATAATAACGTTGTGTGGCGCCGGCATGATAATAGCGTCAATCCATTTCTTCCCGTGGATGCTGTACGAACCAGCTAAGGGATGGTAGGTAGCGTTATCCTATTATTTAATCCAAATCTACTGCGATCTCCAAGACGCCTGCACTAGTGTGGAAATTATGGCAAACCACTCCTTTTTAAGGAAGTCCGATCTCCAACAGTAGACTTCCTTCTGGCTGATGACGACGACTTTAAAATATAACTAATATATCTATTGTTCTGATGAATTTTGACCAACTCACTTCAGTAGTTTAACTGCACAGATGTAGCAAATGAACTCACACACACGTTTGTATTTACAACATTTCTTCTTCCTCAAGTGCCACTCCAACTGATGAAGGTTGTATCAGAATTTGGAATACAACTTTTTATTCTTAGCTTTATATACAATAATATTGGCTGGTATTACTTTTAGACCCTCTTAACGTTTCAGGGGTTGAATCACGTAATACTTTAATGGTCATGGTACAGGTGCAGACACGGAATTGCGCCTGTTGAAGAAATTATATATTTATATATTTCGAAATAAACTTCGGTCGTAACTTGGAGGATGAGGGTGGGGTGTTTAAATTGTCTATTATCTTCCCTGTACAAATTATGATTATGACAGATGGACCCTTATCCTTGGGTGGGGTTTTGAAGACTGTTTTGGGTATAGTCTGTTCTGTTAATTTATTATTGACGACTGAATCGACCAGTGGTAGTGTCTCTGCTTTTTGTGCCACTTGGTTTCGGGTTCGTATCCTGGTTGGGACAAACGTTGTATGATAAAAACTACTATTTGTATTCGAATCATTGATGTTTATCTGTATATGTATTAAAGTTTATCTATATAAATAAGTATATCGTTGTCTGGTACCTAAGACACGGGGAATCCTTATTTGGAGCTAGATCACGTGTGTGGAAAAATTATGTTTATAATATTATTAATATTTTACTTTAAGGGCTATTATCCATTGTCAAGCCTGCGAGCGATTTCTTTGAGAATCCGTAAACAATTCCATTAACAGGTCGCAAATGATTGAAGTTGGTCTAAGTTGAGCTTAGATACTATCTCCTGATGGTAATTATATCAACTAGGCGTTACTGTGCTTCGAAAGTCTTCTAAAAGCGTCTATTCAGAACATTGGCACAATGAAGTCAATAAGCCATGTTGGAGGTTTCGGGGATTTAAGTAAAAACACTAGGTTTCCCGAAAATCATCGGAATAAACCCTCCTTAGTTGGGTCAGACACATCCAAAATACTCGTTTGTTAATATTACAAAATATCCATATCTAAAACAACACCCTATCTAAAAAAACTATAAGACAAGTAGCAGGCTAATGTCAAATTTAATGAAATTTATTCACGTGAAATTTATACAATTAATCGAGTTTCTTTATATTTTTGTAAAAATGTTACCGAATTTACTCGTTTACCCACGAGTACCGCCGTCAATAGCTTTATTTCAGTTCATATTCCTATACATTAAGGGTATTTCCGTACTCAAGACGAGGATTGGGCCGTACACTAGTGCGAGTTGGTAGACTTCACACAGCAATACGGGCATGCAGGTTTCCTCACGAATTGTTCCTTCTTCGTGGATTGCATGGGTATCTACAATGTAAGCCGTACATGAGTTTGAAGTACCCCTGTAGCACGGATCGGTAGCGAACCCACGACTTTTTGATCGCGAGTCCTATCTAACACTACGAGATAAACAATGTACTACTTGCCTGCGAACAAATATAAAACTGTTGCGTATACAATAGTACTCATCATCGTTATCCCAATTCCATATATAATACGTTCCCACTACTGGGTATAGACCTCCCCTAAATCAGGAGGGGGATATACAGTAATAATACTAAATCAGAATGGTTATTTTAAAACGTTGTCTCAACATTGACGTCATACGGAGACATAGATTCGCTCGATACATATGTATCTATCTGCTCCGAGCAAAGTGCGTTGATTATATTTACATATATATGTTTGGTACACAATATTAACGTGTTAACTCCCAATGCGGTAAAATACATTGACGTTGAATGATATTATTGCCTAATTTTGTTTTACTTAGTAACATCACATATTGAAGTCTCTTTCAAAATTATTATTATATGCATACTCACGTTTTATATACAATGCTGGTAATTGTGCTGTAACAGAACTAAATTTAGTCTCTCCCTATCTTTTTCTAATGCCAAACGCCGAAACGAGATTGCTACAGTTTTGGCGCTGTCAGTTTTGTTTCGATACGTCAAAATTATGAAATTTAGACGTGCCCTGGGAAAACGCCGACGTTAAAAGTGAGCCACGGATAGCCACTTTGCTTTTAGCGGCGGTCTCTGTTTACCCTAATTCTTCGGTAGTATATCAGTCGGTCAGTATCCCCGCCTGTTACGCGGGAGACCGGGGTTCGATTCCTCGTCGGAGCGTCAGGGAAAAGGCGTGATTATATGTATGTATCTACTGACATATTTATTACCAGTTCTTCGTTCTCATAATCTCGAGTCATTGCCGTCAACTTATCCACTGTCCTATTGTAAGGCACTGGCCCCCTCTTAGTATGTGAGGGGTTAACGTATATTTTCACAGCGCTGCACTAATTCGTCTCGGCAGACTTCACATAACGCCGAGAATCGCCCAGGCACGCAGGCTTTCTCACAATGTTTTCCTTTACCGTAATTATAACTAATGTTATAAATGCGAATGTGACTTTGTTTGTTTGTTACGCTTTCACACCTTAACTACTCAACCGATCACCATGAAATTTCGTGCACACCTCGTCGGGGATACAGAGGACATAGAGTACCTTTTATCCCGAAAAAAAAAACTGTTCCCGTATTTGTTAACAATTTGCCGAGGCATAGAAAAAAATAGTTTACAAAGTTATCAAATAATTGTATTGATATAACGGTCTCTGGTATGTAAGGACAACAAAGCGAGCGAAGCGGCGGGTAAAAGCTAGTCATCGATAAGCACATGGTTTCGAAAATTCAGAGGTGTGTTGCGTTGGAGTTCGAACTCGAAATCTAAGAATTGTCAGCGTGTGGTCATATCACTGCTTAGCTACCTGTCATATCTTAGACTAGTTTTTGCCTGCGGCTCCGTCCGCGTGAATTTCGGTTTTCCGCTACATGGGAAATCGCGACACAACCATAGATTTATATAAAAAGCCTAGTTTAAAGCCTTTTTACTTGATCTCTCGTACGTTAACGGCGACTACTAAAACAGGTATCAAGCTGTATCTTCAATTCTACTGGACCGATTTTGATGAAACATGCCGCAGTATTTAAGGTGGAGTTCCTTTACGACTAACAGTTTAACCAAAATCTACCCTCTGGTTTTTGCGTGAAGCCCGAAAAAACAAACAAACATCGACGGATTTGATTTCAGAAATCCTTAATTAATCGATCTGAGTAGTCTGTTTTTAAATATCTTTGATGTTCGAAAAATTGTCATTTAACAATTTTATAATAGTATAGATTAAGTAATTTATTTGCTGGATGGGTTTAGAACACCTGTTGCCGTTGGACCACAGCCTCGTAGGGTCCATAATTGACTAGTATTATTCAGATACCGGCCGGGATCCACATTTTTTTCGTGTTTTCTGTATCCATGACACGAAGTCGGATTTAGATAAAGTATTTATTTTGATAGTTTACATAGACAATTTAGGTAACCCATCAATACATGAGGTTTTTGACATCATAAGGTTTTTGCTGGTTAGCATATATGTAGTCCACCCGAGTAGGTTCGTGTTTGCTGCACACGGTAAAGATAATAGCTTTATTGTTCACATAAAGTATTGAGGATAAATGTTGTAGATATTAATAATGAGACTTCTCAGTAAGTGTTGTGATCAGGGTTGGCAACTGTAGTTCACGTATTTGGCAGAAGCCAGACCCTGACCAGTCGAGGTACACGAGATATTTATGCAAGAGTTTTACGGTGTAAAGCTAGTACGTACGGTGTAGCGATAGGTGCATAAAAAGGCATTTAATGACGGACTTGGTTTCAGAAGCCCTTGATTAGTCGATTTGAGTAGATTTTTTTAATGTCTTTGATTTAAAATAATTGACATTTATCAATTTTATAATAGTATACATAGAAAATAAATATAACTTCTAAAAAAAACAATTAAATAAATCAAGGCGGAAGGCAATTTTTTTTGTGTTTATGACAGAAACAATTGCCGGTCTTCTGTCTTGTGTAGCAATGAAAAACAATCTGTCAGTATGTTTTAAGATCTTCCAACCTCGAACCTACTGTCTTTACTCACTTTTTTCTATAGGGATGTTTAAACTCAAATTTTTCACTTTTCCGTACGAATCTTCAAATTTTTTTTCACACAATTTTTATCCTGTCAATTATAAATACAACAAAAACGAATTAGCCAAATAGGTACAGCCGCTTTAAAGTGATGAGTGGACAAACATTTGTGGCAATTGATTTTTATTTATATAGACTAATATTTTATAACATCATTACAGTATTCACTAATGAGAAGTTATAAAAAATTACAGAAAAAATCAATTAGAACTTAAAACATAATTACATGTAATGATCCTTCCCAACTCCTGGGCCATCCTGGGCTAACTTCGAAATGGTGAGAAAGAAGATGTCGATATCCATCGGTAAGGCAATTATCAGACGTATGGCGCGTGAGGTCTGCCTAACGTCGTCAAGTATACCCCCATCTACTTGACGATGCTAGTCCGAATTACATTCACTTTGATTCCCTCTTAGTCTATTTATTGGATGAACCCAATATTTTGTTCTTACTTTTGTTTTTATGACTTAAAAAGCAGTCACGCTTTTTCTTCAATATCATAGGTATGGATGTACTCCAAATGCCATCGCAATATTCACTCGAAATCGCGCTAGGGGGCGCTCCGATACGACACAGTATCCGCCGATATACCTATTTGGGCGTCCAAGCAAAAAAGGGCCAGTTCTCGACATTTAGTTTCCGAGATATGAGGTTTTGTAAAGTTGGGTGAAAAAATTGCATTTCCCGATTTTAATTGATTATTAATAAATGCTCAATTATCTACAATTTCATATAGTAAATGACTATGTACGATGTTTCTAAGTACCAGAAACTTTAAGAGAAAAGTTAGTAAAAAGGTACCACTGGTCGGTATGTCAATATTTTTGGAATAAAATACGTTTCAATACCCCGTACTGATCTCTATTTAAATAATTTAATTATAAGTTGATTTCATGGAGAGTATCTCAGTCCACAATAATAAATAAAAATCTGTGTAACAAGCAAGCAGAAGTGTGTTTTTTTCGCTCAAACTTTGAAAATGCTTTTTCTCAAACCAAGCTTTTTTAGAATTTCAACTTCAAATGTCTGTAAAAAAAAAATATGTTCCAATTTTTGAATATTTTTTCAATCCTTACTATCAATTGACCATTCTAGATACCGAATCTAGTCTTAACTCAATACTGGACCCTTTTTGTTTGGACGCCACATGTGTGTTCATAATCGTCGTCAGCGACAGAGCGCATCATAACAGACCTTACAATTTTTTTTTTGGAAATGACAAACGTCATTGACTGAAAGTGGCCTATATAGCATCAACAGATTACACTCCAACTTTGCTTTAAGGGGTAAGAAGAGGTCGACTAATACAAGGACACTACGACGAAAGAGGCTCGAGCTACGCCTTGGGCAGTCCCAGGAGGGGTGTCTATCGGTGTTTAAAGCCTCGGTAGCACCTAAAAGAGGCGGAATGCGGAGTGGGACGGAGATTTCTTCGACTCCGTCGGCGGGATCGGCGTCTGACGAACACCTCACCACTTGATGTAAACTCACCTTTATAGTGTCCCGCATGCACTTTCCGCGGGACTTCTCTTCCGAGGTCTTAATACGACGCCCCACCTCTCGCGGTTGGCAACCTTAGTTTGGATACTCGATCGAATGTCGCGTGATGATTCAATCAGAATTCCGGCGAAATAACTCGTTCCCGGAATCGATTCACGCGCCGGCTGACAGTAACAAGTTGTATGAATATTAATATCAATTGAACTTGTATGTTTTATTTGATTGCGGATTTTTCCTGAATTTTTTAAATAGTTTTAATAATATAATTTAAGAATTTATAACATAAATCACCATAATTATTCTGTTTAGGCCTGATTCCTGTTTAGTTAATGATGGACTTAGGCCTTCTCTATAAAATGAGGGTTTGTCTCAAATTCAGAAGAATATTCCTTCAATTACATAATATTGTCTCTGAACACTAACCTGGTCTATCTCTCAGAAGGTTCTTGCAGCATCCACGGCATGAGAATTTTTTACAAAATCATTATGACGGCGCCATGTTGCAAAGATACAGAGTAAAGTCCTAATTATATTATAATGTTGTGTTGTGTGTGAATTATATGAGAGCATTTACACGTACAAGTACATTGGTGGAGTAGTGTTACAGGATCACTGCCTACCGCATCAATCGGTCGTCATACCAATCGGTCTTCGTACCAATCGGTCGTCGCACCAATTACTCGTCGATATGTTGCCGGCATAAGAATACGAATAATATTCGGACGTGCCGCTCGGGTTCGTTCCTATAAATAACTTAATAATCATTGTATTACTGCGCTTGCCAAGATACGGGTGCGTGTGCGACGCGCCCCGGGCTCCCGGAATAGCGCCCGGTTCATCCGGCGTGCCCGTGCAATACCTTAGGAATCTCATTAACCCATTAACTGCCAATTTTTTTTTAATTTTTGTTCGGATAAGCTATATATATGCACAAAAGTTGTGTAGCAATATAATTATATTCCAGTTATGTTTTGTCTTGAAAATATTTGATATTTTTGAAAAAGTCCTAAATGTTGATTTTTTCTAAAATATCAAATATTTTCAAGATAAAACATAAGACTTAGTAAGTAACAGATCGTTTTTATAACCTCTAAATTATGTATTTATCCACGATATTTCATTATATTGTAAAAATCAAACCAAAAATGTGTAACAATTCTGTTTCATTCAACTTACAGACGAATTTCAAATTTGCTCTCTTGTTGTAAAGAAACGAAATACAACACACATACTTTCTGCTGTCCATAATAATGGCTGATATATATGTATATAGAATTAAACTAAGCTGTCAGCCGTACCGAATATATTTTTGGCGCCGAGTGGTGTCCGTAAAATTCCAAAATGGGATCGTGGCAGGTAATGGGTTAAGATGCGCTCTCACTAAATTCACCGGTTTGATTTTTAGAATTATACTTATTACGAATGGTGTACTGATTAAAACTTTGCCGTCCGCACGTCTCGTAAAAGTTCCCTCGCTCGTCGGCGGCAGCGTTAATTCAGATTATTTAGCTTGTTTTGTATTTTAATTTTTTTAGTACCATTGTTGTTGCAAACGAGTACGCAGCCTACCTCTTGGTAAATGGTTGCCATCGCTGCTAACCACAGACATTGAAATAAACCGATATACTATTCTGGTGCGTATGTAAGTGCATGCAGTGAGATGTTGCGGGAACGTACCTTGCTATTTATTTCCGGAACCAATGTTCCGGAAATAAATACCAATGTATTTAAGGGTAGATTAAAAGTAAGGTCCTAAAATGCTGGAGTGGCGACCTCTTACCGGGAAGCGCAATGCGGGTAGACCCCCGACTAGGTGGACCGATGACCTGGTGAAGGTCGCGGGCAATTGGTGGCTGCAGGCAGCTCATAGCCTCGGTATGGCGATCATTAGAGGAGGTCTGTGTCCAGCAGTGGACGTCTGTGAGCTGATATGATCATGATTAAAAGTGAGGTGTCATAAAAGTGGTGGCGTCTGCACCCCTGAGCTTGTTCACTCCAGCTGTAGTTGTTAGGTAAGTTCGTAGTTTATTAATTAAGTGTCGTCTCATTAACAAAGGGATTTACGCTTTGCAATAAACCATATGCCAATCGCTTGTTATTATACACACGGTGATTTTCCTTGATCAGTGAGACTTGTGTGTGAAGGGACCATGGTGTTCCATTTCTATCACGCGGATCAGTTCGTGGGACTGCCTATCCCTATTATGTGCCGTCATTTATTTCAAATTATTCATTGGCCCGTAAATTATCTAGAACAGAAACAACGTTGAACTTAATTATAATTCCAATCTTATGCTTAACAGATGCCATAAGGAGATATATTTTCAGACTTGTTTGTAATACTTTGTTAGCCACTCGAGGTGCCGGGGGCGGGTATGAACCTCCACCATAAAAAGTAGGGGTTTACCATAATCTGCATCCTTGACAGGCGTCTAGGAGGTCGCAGTAGGTTTTGATTAATTAACGGGATAACTCTGCTGCTGGCTTTGCTTGGCACCTTAGCTGGTTCTTACAGCACCCACGAGAGGAAATGGAGTGACGTTATTATCTCGACGTCACACAGACGCTACCAATAATAGCGTCACATCAGCATAATCATATTGTAAATAATTTGATGCAACGCGACGCGCCTATATCTATACACATAATAAAATCGTAAACGAGCCGTGTCTGTACAATGAATATTTTTTCAAAAAAAAAAAACATCCATACAGGTTGTAGTTATGTTACCGGAGCCAAAAATATAGTTTTTAGAAATTTTGTCTGTTTGCCTCTGCTTTCGTGCACGCTAATCTCAGAAACGGCTAAACCGATTTGAATGCTGTTTTTACTGTTGCATTGTGGCAAGCTTC
>WUAW01008340.1:33215-45838 GCA_017165845.1 Thaumetopoea pityocampa | reverse complement strand
ATATATATATATATATATATATATATATATATATATATATATATATATATATATATATATATAAATGGAATGGGAAATTATGAGGCACTTCATTAGTAAATTTAATTATTTTGTCTTTTATCCCGACAAGTTAAGAACTGTTATTATTGCAGTGGATGGTGGACGCTGAGGTAACGAGAGCTAAGATGATTAATTGCCGTAAGAATCGCAAGACTCTTATAGCAATACGCAGATGACTCCGTAGGCTCTCATAATCTCTGCCATGAACACTGTAATTAGGTCATCAGCCAGAAACACACAACCCCACTACTGTTTAACCCAATAATCGAATTAAATGCCGAGGTTTGATTAATCTACAAATTTGATACAATTTAGGCACGTTTGTATTAAATTCATTCATATCTATGCCATACAGCAATGTCTATTATAAAATAAATGCCGATACTTCATCTCTCACCATGGATGCTATAAGAATCAGCTAAGAGATGTACCAGGATAATGGGCAGTAGCATTATCCTGTTAATCATTCAAAATCTACTGCGATCTTCAAGACGCCTGCTGAGCATGGAGATTATTGCAAATCCCTTCTCTTCAAAGAGAAGACCAGTGTTCAGCTGATGACGACGGTGTTCGCAAAAGCTGTATGGCGCCAGGAATATAATAACTCTATCTCTACTATGAGAATCAGTAGAGGGATAAATCAAGATAAATCAGGAAAGAGCCTCCAATTCTATAGGGAAAGCGCATGCTCAGCTGTGGAACCTCATGGTCTGATGATATCAAATTCATATAAATGTCTGTAACTGACATTGTGTAGTTGATTGATCTTAAGATATTGTAAATACTGGTATTAATTCAGCTGTAACACAAACTAATATTTGTTCTCCCTATCTTTTCTAATGCCAAACACCAAAACGAGATAGCAAACGTTGTTTTAGCGAGTACCGATCTAAATTTCTATCAAAAGGCACAACTAACGTTGTATTCTTGCGTATTTTTAAACGGCATGTTCCGAGGTCACGTCTAAATGTATATGTAGAACTTAATTTGATGTGTCTAAACTTAAGTAAGAGTGCCAAAGTTATTGCTATCTCGTTTTGGTGTTTGATATTAGAAAAAGACAGGAGTACCTAAATTTAGCTGTGTTGTAGCAGAATTGACACCGCTAAATATAGAATTAGAATGGTATTAAGAATATACGTGTACATTATTACAAAAATTCTTTAATACACAGTGAAAAAATAAAAAATAGAATTCAAACAAACAGGTAGGTATAAACTACCTATGATGCAAATAGTCAATTTGAACCCGGGACTCACTGGCACAGACAGGGTCAATGCCTACTGTGCCAATCAGTCGTCATAAAAATAATTTATTGGCACAAAAGAGGTTATGAGAAAGAGGTTTTGCTTAATTCTGGGTAAGTCTGGGTTATACAATTTCAAATGACTTGTATTTTGGGATATTAACATGAACTAAAATGTAGACTTAAACTAGAACAAAAATAGATACAATCATATCAGACCACATACTTTCTATTATATATATATACTTTTTATTATATTTCGTAAAAACCTGTACCTACAACCTAACTAGTACCTTTAAGACTGTAATAGTATGACCAAAATCTACCTTCTAGTTTTTGCGTGAAATTCAAGCAAACAAATAAACAAACAGACAAACATCGACGGATTTGATTTCAGAAGCCCTTAATTAGTCGACCTGAGTAGTTGGTTTTTATATATCTTTGATTTTTTGAAAATTCGGTTGGTGGACTTCAGATACCGTCGAGTAAATCACTCAGGTCCCTATAAGTTTCTTCACAACGTTTTCCATCACCATTTGAAACGAGTGACAATTAATTATAAAATTATTAATGCGCAGATGATTTCGAAAAGTTAGACCTTGTTATAACACCATATCTAAGACTTGGAATGCATGATTATACCACTGAGCTCCATGCAAATATTGGAGCTGATTCTGTTGTAACAAAACTTAACTAAATTTAGTTCCATCCTATCCTTTTCTAATGTCAAACCCCAAAACGAGATAGCAAATATTTAGAGCGAGTATCGTCATATATTTTTGATAAATGATTCAAAAAATGTTGCGTTTTTGCGTATCTTTAGTCCGTATGTTACGCAATCACGTCTAAATCTTTTAATAATTCACGTCTATACGAAACTGAGAACAGCAAAATTGTAGCTATCTTGTTTTGGTGTTTGACGTTAGAAAAAGATAGGGAGGGACTAAATTTAATTCAGTTCTGTTAACCAGAATCAGCACCATTGCCTATTAATCGACGAATTTATAATATGTTCGAGACTTAAAATTTATATTTTATTCAAATATATGTGTATCTATAATATAAATAATATATATTTAATATTAATAAAACAAATAATACAATATTTTTCGTGCAAGAATCCATATAGATAATATCCTAAAATTCAGAAAAGATTTCTGGGCCAATGGTACCAGATCCAAAAAAATAATTGTCTGCTGACCACGAATATTTGTATAGTACTTAAGTTACGGGTGTTTATCTCTATGTACAATATAATACATGTCATCTGTTACTCAAGAAATCCTAACTGGAATATGTATTGACCTATGTAGGTGACCCTAATTTGGGCCTAGATCCAATATGTGTGAAAGTGGCTACAATATTATTCATTTATTATTATTTCTTATGTCTTTTCTTATTTTTTCACCTGTGATTTTATTTTATTTACTGTGTTTTGTTAATTCTGTGAAAACCAGCTAATGGGCAGCAACGTTATCCTGTTATTTAATCAAAATTTACTGCGATTTCCAAGACGCATCTCAAGTGTGGAGATTATGGCAAATCTCACCTTTTTAAGGAGGAGCGCCATGTCCAGCAGTGGACTCCCATAGGCTGAAGATGATGATGATGAATAGAGCATAATAACGAAGGCATTTTGTCTCGTTTGACACATACGAGTATTATGTTGTAAGGAGAAACCTATAGTTGATTTGGTTGTTTGCATTGAATAAAATTTAAATAACGAAAAAGCGTATAAAAGAAACTCAATATCACTTTTTAGCGTGAACTTAACGCCCTTTAAAACAAAAAAAAATTAAGCTTTCAAAAGCGATTTAAAACAAAAAGCCACCGTCGACATTCTTCCTTACAACTCTCTCTATAAACACAACGTGTAATCGTCGCATCGGGAATCGAATCGTTCGTTTAATCGAGTAAACTGAACTCGCCAGCATCGAATGATTTATTGCGGTGACACGTGTTTTTTGCCGTCGCCGTGCGCTTGCGGAAACAATTTCGAATCATTTATTCCGACCGCCCGATCGACCGCCGAAAATGGCGATGCGATGACCCGCGCTGCTGCCTCTTGTATTTTTCACCTTAATTTCTGAAAAAAAAAAATAAACTGCTTTTTGTGCCATTTTTCGAAAACCAAAGATGAGAAATTGAAATTGAGGCGGTTTTTCGCATAAATAACACGTTTGTAACAGTTGTCGCTTCGTAACGGTGTCTTATTGATAATAAATAATAATATAAATGAAATTATTTTGGATTCTGTTGTTATGTGCCGCAGTAATAATAGTATTACATCATTTCATGCACACGCAAAATACGCGCATAGTCGTGGAGTTGCGGAAAACAAGCCCGTTTAACCTTAACCTTAACCTTACATCATTTCATACATACACTCACGCCGATATCCCATAAGGGTAGGCAGAGACATACTACATGCATACATACAGTCCCGCCTCTTTCCCATTGGGGTAGGCAGAGACCACTTCTTACCAGTTGCTACGATCGTTTAATACAGTAAAGTGGCTATCTGTGGCTCACTTTTCGCCCCCGTGGGAATCGAGACATATCGGGTAACGAAACACGACGCAGCCATTTTATAAGTTTTAAAGTTCTTTAAAGTTCTTCATTGTGTTCCCATGAAAAGCAATCGTAAAACAGGTCCACTCAAACAGAGCCCCGCATGCTTGGTTAAGGCTAGCCATAATCTTTTGTCTCCCAGTTCATGTCACAGTCCCATGTCCTAGGTCTAATGTCTAGGTCATGCAGCCATCGGCGCGGCAGCCACTCACTTAATGGACAGGAAAAGAAAGAGTGAGGTGGAGTAGAAAGAGGCAATAGTAGCTCGGGGGCCCGGGGTCGCTTATCCGCATACTTAAGTCTGTTTGCCAGAGAAGCTAAACGACTAAGTAGCGCTTGATCTAACATACCTGATTAGACAACGATATACATACATACATAAATAATAATACGTATATAAATACGTCCATGATTAGAGTAGAAAACTTTGTGCTCATCACGCAAAGTTTGCCTTTACCGATTTCGAACTCAGGACACATTGGCACAGAAAGGAAGTTAACTGCCACTGTGCTAATCAGTTGTCAATATATTTTATCTTTGTTCTATCAAATTTCTTTTATATTATTAGGTGTAATGAAGGATTTTAATAATACGTCATATGATTGGATCCATATACACGAAGGTATAGTTAGGGTCCTTTGAAATGTAAAAATAATCTTAAAATTATCCTAAAATTCTTAACTAAAACTCTATTAAACAGCCACAATATATGACGTAAGCTTATGTCCGTGATTGCAACGTAATTATCAAATATCATAATATTGGTAAGTAGATTTATGAATCTAGTTGATTTCACGAAATATTCACTCGAAAAGAGGAAAGGAGATTTTGCTATTTCGTTATTTCAAATATGAAAATTATTATCTATACTAATATTATAAAGTGGTAAAATTTGTTTGTAAGTTTGTATGTAATCTACAGAATTAATAATCTATTTCTACAATTTTTTTTTTCGCTAATTTAAGTTACATTATTCTCGAGTGGTATAGGCTAGAAACTATATTTGTATCATGTATATTAGCCGAGCTATCACAATGTTTGTCTAACAAGTCGGAAAGCAATACGATTACGAAAAAATTATAATGCACGCCCGGGAGGATATTTAAGTAGACAGAAAGTCCACCTAAGCAGAGCAGTGGGCAACAGCTACTATATAATATATTTATTATATTATAATAACTACATAGCCAAACAACCTCTCCGCAAATTAGACATTTTGTAAGATTGTGATAAAAATATCAAAGGATACAAGACAAATTATTGTGGTTGCAAAAACTGTAATACCCAAAACCGACAACCGGTAGCTTTTTAAGTTCAGACGAAACGATTATTAATTTTCATGAGAGGACGCTCTAAATATTTTTTGTCCCGGCGAAACAGGCAGCGAGCCCACTGTGCGGCGAGTTCGAGCCTCGTAAAGTTTTATGGCAGCCGTCAGTCAACGCGGAACATTCGTGCGCCGGCGCAGATTGCGATAAATTATGATAGGTATGTCCGCACACTGTCGTACGTACCGGCCCTACTTTATAGAGACCATAGGGTGACAAATTGAGGTGTTTCTACAAGCGTTTTTTGAATTAATTTTAATCGTGCTATATGATCACTTCAAAGATACATTGGTGGTCCAGTGGTGTCAGACACGGCTTACGATTCGAAGGTCGTAGGTTCAATCTCGGTTTCGTAACACTGAGTTTAATTCATCTACGGTCTACATTGTAGACACCAATGTACTTAACTGAGAAGTAAAGCTTCGTGAGGAAATCTGCATGCCTGTATGTAAAGTCTACCAACTCGCTCTAGGCCAGCGTGGTAGACTACGGCCTAGTCCCCTTCCTGATCAGCGAAGGTCCGTAGTCCTGTAGTAGGGACGAAAGCCTACCTCCTCTAATGATCGCCACACCAAGTAGCTATGAGTCGCTTGAATGCATGGACTGGCCGCGATCCTAGTTGGGGAGGTTGAAACACATCATGCTTCCCAGTCCATGATCACTACTCCAACAATTTAGGACTCTAGCATCTATGGCTTCTATGAGCTATGTGCCTCCCCACTGCCACTTTAGTTTTGTAATCCTTTGATATACATCAGTCATCATGCTCATTACGAACTGACTGAACATCTTAGTTTTATAAAATTACGGTATTTTTGACGAAATGTCTCACAGTAAGTGGAAAGAAGTGGTCTCTGCCTAACCCAATTTTTCGGTAGTATAGTGGTCAGTATCCCCGCCTGTCACGCGAGAGACCAGGTCTCAATCCCTGGCCGGAGAGCAAGTGAAAAGACGTGTCTGTATGTATGTATGTCTCGTAGTATCCCGCACGAAAGCGGCTCAGGCGAGTTGAATTCGGTGACTGACCTTTTTCTCGAATACAAACCTACCTATCTGGATGACTTATCTTAGGTTTCATCATTAGCTCGTGGAAATCCACTGCTAAACATAGATCTACTCCTTAAAAAGGAATTTACTACCCAGACTTGGTAGGCGTCTTGAAAATCGCAAAAGATTTTGATTGAATTACAGATTAACGCTGCAGATTATCCTGCTATATACTTTAGCTGGCTTACACGACATCCACGGTTTTTTTATTAAGATTTTATGGCCTGGTAGCGAGACCTTTAGGCCAAGACATCCACGGAAAATATGGAATGACACTATTATTATGCCTTTCCAGACGACAAATATCATAAATAAATAACAAGTACTAATTTAGGTGTACGCAATCCTAAATTACTTCGAGAATAGAGACATCTATAACTGTTGGGTGAGACCGAATATGGAAGCTTTACCACGAGAGAACTTTATAACGTTGCGAAAAATAACGGTATCAAAACCGACGAAGCGTTGCTTTAACAAAAAAAAAGCAGTGTTCGCTCCCAAAGCGGACAATGTCGCACATTGCGAGCAATTAATTAAACAATTAATCGCCAAATTGCCGGGTGATTTGCTTTTTGCGAACGCGTCTGCGGACGTGAACGCGACCTCATTTGAGCCAATTTGTACGAATCTGGATCTCGGAACTCGTCCGACGTTTATGCCTTAAACGATTAATTGGTACGTGCCTAACGGATGAAAATTCGAATTATTTTACTTCACGACTTATAATGGTCGCCTAGTTCCTACTATGTGTGTTAAGAGTACAGTACGTTAAGTTATAGATTTTTATCTATACATGAATTAATATTTAAGGTCAGGGAGTACTTAGTCTTTTAGCATGTCCGACAAATAGACTTAAGTACACGGGTAAGCGACCCCGGCTTCCCGAGCTACTACTGTCTCTTCTTACTCCTTCCGAGATAGTAGTATCCTATATCCTATAATTCTTTTCCTATAATTCCTTTTCCCAAATTCCATATTCCTTGCTCAACACACCTTTCCTATCTCATCCTCTTTCCTTTCCTCTCCAAGACCAATGCGTTAGAAGAAATCCACAGCTGGACATTGCCTTCCACTTTAAAAAGAAAGGATTCGCCATAATCTCCACGCTTGGAGATCGCAGCAGATTTTGATTGATTAACAGAATAACGCTGCTGCCCATCATCCTGGTCATCCCTTAGCTGGTTCTTACAGCACCCACTGGGAGACTAACTCTAATATTATTCCGTTGCCATACAGCAAAATTATTTTATTATATCAATTTTTTATATTTCACTGTAGTGACCTACACTCCACTACAATACATAGTACCACACATCTTCAACAGATGGCGTAGCTCTTGAGTGACGACATTAGAAGTCTGAATCACGCGCATGAAGTTTGTTAGCGACTTAGCGTATATACAACGTCCCGACGTCAAACGTGTCCTTCATCGACAGTTCCTTTTCCGATACTACCACTTCTGTCATACATCGACCCATATCTATTCAAGTGATCATCAACGTCATGATGGGTCATAATCGTCTCGCTAAATTGTTAATTCGAGTTGCTAAATTTAAAGATGTTTTTTTTTATGATAAAATAGTACATTATTTTAAGAAATTTTAACACATACCACCAGTAAGGTAGGTTGTTTTACCATAGAAACCTAAGGTTTTGATATCAGCCGCCGTTGAATGAACATAACTTACATGTATAAAAATCTCGTGTCACGGTGTTTGTGGGCGCACTCCTCCGAAACGGCTCGACCGATTTTTATGAAATTTGTTATGTATATTTGGTAGGTATGAGAATAGGTCGTAAAGTATATTTCATACCGCTAAGGTGATCAGGGTGTCTCTATCCAGAAAATCTATATGACAGTACAACCTTTGCCGGGTCAACTAGTATTATAAATAATTATATCAAGAACCGTGATTTTTAGTGGTGATTTGATGTGATATTAATACATTGGAATATGTAAATGAAAAGATATTACTATGATAAAGTAGTAAAATTTTAACGATATTCCAATAGATGACACACCGGTGTGGCTAGTTGTTTTATAGTAGGCAATTTTCCAAGTCTAAGAATTCGATATAATTATTTACCTATATTATTGAATGAATTCAATGATATAAACACTTCTGCATCGTGTCGTTTTTGAAAAGCTGGAAGTCATTTACTAAGTAATCTTTGGCCTGGAGTTTTGGCGGCAATCCGAGTGAAGCGTCACTTGAAGTTTTATTTTAACGTTTTATATTAGTTTATTTTATATAAATTTGGTGTTGTTTTGTATATTAATCGTCAATAATCTTGAACTGTATTGAAATATTGGAATAAAACTGTGATTAATATAACCTGCGGAATTTTGCCTGATCAAAGTGGAATTCGTCGGATTGACTTCAAAACTCCCAAGAAGCAATAAAATGTGATACACCGATATTTTATAGTTAATTTGAAGAATATTATGTAACTTCAAAAATATATAGACTCGACACTGACAGAAATGGCGCAAATTCGCAGCCGATTGCCACAATGGAAAATAGAAGAAGAATCTTTAGCCTAGAATCGGAATACGAGAATTGACTTATCACGTCTAGATTTTGAGATATTTGAGGTTGTACATACATACAAACATCACGCCGATATCCCATAAGGGTAGGCAGAGATGTACATACTACATACATATTATATTCACGCCTCTGGTCTCACGCCAATTGGCATAGGCAGAGACTACTTTTTTCAACCTGTTACGATCGTTCAATGTAGCAAAATGGTTATCAGCAGCCCATATTTCGCCCCCGCGGACAATGAGACATGTCGGGTGGCGAACCACGAGGCCGCCATTTTATAAAGTTCAAAAGTGTTAAAGTTCCTCATTGAGTTCCGACAGATTAGTGGAGAGGAAAGAAAAAAAAGGTGTATTGAGCAAGGATACTACTATCTCGGAAGGAGTAGGAAGAGACAGTAATAGCTCGGGGGGCCGGGGTCGCTTACCCGTATACTTAAGTCTATTTGACATGCTTAAAGACTAAGTAGTCAGGGAGCTGACCATATGAGGTTGTGTACTCAAAAATGGCGTTTTGGGTTAATTTTAAGATTATGTACCTATAAACTCTACACTATTTATCTTTATTTCACTATGTACTCTTCTCCTTTGAAATCCATTTCAGATTGGTAAAAATTACTTAGGGAATGACTTTCAGCTTTCCAAAAACAACCTCAATCATTTTATTGCAAACTTGTGATTAATATAATTAGATGTGATTGATATAATTAATATATCAAAGAATTGTGATTTTTAGTAGTGACTTGTTTCTTATTAGTATAAATGGTGATTTTATCCAATATTAAGCTGCATTTTGTTTTTTTTTTAGTTCGACAAGACTGCCAGTTAGATAGCCAAAATATCTTGTGTTCATCCGTTTAGAAGGAGCAAAATTGGTCATCTCATAACGGCACGTAAAACGTTAATCCCGTTCTCTAACCCACCCATACGTGCATAATGACACAGGTACGTCCTCGTCTCAGGATATCGCACGTTCTGATCTGCTACCGCTTGTTAGCGGTATCAGATGCTGGTGGGTCATCAATTTCGCTCATGATTCGCAAGAAAAAAAACGACAGATAAGTACAGTCGCTCACAAAAGTGTATCGATGCCCCACAGGTCACATGTATTTAGATAAGTAGTCGTTCCTGTGAAAGTCTGTATTCAAGTCAGAAGAAATAGTTATTTCGACAGTGTCTTTGTCACATTTCTAGTCTCTGATCACCACAAATCAGAGAGAGGACGTTTTGACGGCAACCCGAGTGAAGCATCACTTTTACAAGTTATATTTTAACGTTTTATATTAGTTTATTGTGATGTTTAATATAAAAATTTGATGTTATTTGTGTACTAATTGTCAATAATTGTGAACAATATTGAAACATTCGAATAAAACTGTGACTAACATAGTAAGAAGACTCTATTTTTGAGGCAGTAATTCTGCGGATACTCTTGCCTAGTTGATGTGTTAATTTGGTTATCTTCGGACTACCTCATCATTTTATTGTTAAATTGACGAAATTATGCGTGCAAAATGAAGACTTGGCTTAAAGGTCTTAGATACCAGGCCATAAAATACCTTAGAGAGAGAGAGAGAGAAGTAGTTGCCGTTATCCAATGAGTCAAGCAAGTAAGCTAGTATATTGGTTAATGCCAATCCTTTGGACTCTAACGTTTTATAGCACGCTAACATGTTAACCGCATACCGCAAAACCTAAAGATAAACGTTTTTGACCAGTGCGTCCTACCTGTCATGATATACGGTGCTAAAATGTGGAGTCGGAGGGTACGACTAGTCCACAAATTGAAAGTTGCTCAGCGAGCTATCGAGAGGGCAGTGCTTGGAGTCTCTCTGTTAGATAAAATCCGAAATGATGCTATCAGACAGAGAACTAAAGTTACCGGCATGGCCACTCGAATAAGCAAGGTGAAGGGCAGTGGGCTGGTCACATCTGTCGAAGAACCGATAATTATTGGAGCATGCGGTTCTACAGTGGAGACCGTGTTTGGGCAAATGTAGTGTGGGACGCTGAGACGCCCTCCAGCTAGATGGGGCGACGATCCGAGAAAAGTGGCTGGCAGCTACTGAATGTGTATAGCCGAAGTTCGGGCAAAGTAACGTGTCTTCGGAGAGGCCTACATCTAGGCGTGGGCTGTCACAGACTGATAATGATGATGATCGATGAACGTGTTAACGCCATTTCCATGTTCCATAGGGTAGTTTTGTAAAACAGTGAGATCCTGGCCAGTACCTTAATGACACAGATCGTAGTAGGGATTGTGTTGATACAAGGACGATGTTAGATGACTGTTGATCAACTGACCTCTCCTTTCACATCACTGTACGAGAAAGTGCTTTTATCTGCCTGTTACTTTTACGACTAAACCGTTTACTCAAAATTGGTTAGTTGAAATTTAATAGTTAAGAGATACTAATAACTGTGAAGTGCTAAAGTATAAAATGGAAAAAGAAGTTTATGAAAATAATTATAAGACTGTTAAATATAATTTTTTTTTTAATCAAAGTTATTAAAGTATTTACTCTGATCAACTAATTAAGGGCTTCTGAAACCAAATCCGTCTATATTTGTTTATTCAAACTTCAGGCAAAAAACAGCAAACTGTTACAATCTTAAAGGTATTATCAGACTTAAATACTGCCACATGTTTCAGCAAAAAAAGTCTAGTAGATTTGAAGATCCATCTTGATTCCTGTTTTAGTAGCCGCCGTTAAAGTACGAGAGCTCAAGTAAAAGTAGATCTAATGCTTTTATATAAATTAAGTCTATGATTGTTTCGGGATTTCCCATGTAACATGAAACCGACATTTAAGCGGGCGGAGCCGCGGGCAATAGCTAGCATAGAAATAATTATATTAAATATATGACACAACTATAAAACGAAACGGAGGCAAGGCACTATTATGGGACCGTCTGACTTTGATTATCCTTTGATATTTCTTACTAGCTTTTGTTTCCGCAACATGGAAAATCCCGAGACAATTATAGATTTATATAAAGTCTATGAACCACTTTTACTTGACCTCTCCTAACTAAACGGTGGTTACTAAAACAGGGATCAAGCTGTATCTTCATTTCTACTGGACCGATTTTGATGAAACGTGCCGCATTCATTAAGTCAGGATAGTACCTTTAAGACTATAATAGCTTAATCAAAATCTACTTGCTGGTTTTTGCGTGAAGTTCGAACAAACAAACAAACATCGACGGATTCAGTTTCAAAAGCCCTTAATTAGTCGATCTGAGTAGTTCGTTTTTAAATATCTTTAATTTTTGGAAATTTGACATTTAACAATTTTATAATAGTACAGATAGAAGATGACTTCCTCTTATGATCCTTTATGGCTTTAATATTTCATTAACCGGAAGTGAAAAAATGGTCATCCAATATCAATAAATACAGCACAGGTTTTGGGTGATTTTTCATTGTAATTTAAATATTTTTACCGTTCTACTCACAAATTGTACAGTACTAATAACGTTGTTAAAATTCAAATTAACCTTACACTCACGCTAGCAACATATGGGGGCACGTAGAGACAACAGTTTGCCACATACTACGAGTTTGACACACCCCTTTTACCTAGTCGACATTCATATATCTTTTCATACAATTTCATCGGTTTAGGGTGCTACATACTTGATTATTTTGATGTAAGTAGATCAGTTTTACTTGGACCCTTTCATACATTTTGAATATAAGTTAGTTTTGATTTGGTTTACATTAGAATAGAACACTCTTTTATTGCACATCGATTTAACAGATTTTCATAAAATAATATTACAATTACATAAAGTGTACATGGGGCGGTCTTATCGCAAA
>WUAW01008335.1:9199-21257 GCA_017165845.1 Thaumetopoea pityocampa | reverse complement strand
CTGGAAATCTTGTAAAGATAACTGAAAAACTAAACAAGGAAGGCTATTTGAAAATTCTTCAGGATTCTGCCGTACCCGGTGGATTAAATCTCATTGGTCGTGGATTCACTTTTTAACAAGATAATGATCCTAAACATTTGTCTAAATTATGTCAAAACTTTTTGAACAAGAAAAAGATGAAAAGATTTTAAAAATCATGCAATGGCCATCTCAATCACCTGACCTTTCTCCCATTGAACTTGTTTGGGATGAACTCGATAGAAGGGTGAAAAATCGATCTCCTACGAGCTCCGAACATTTGAGGCAACTGTTACAGAGTGAATGGAACAAGTTAGATGAAGATTATTTTAAGAAATTAATTAATAGACTGCTTAGAATGTGCGTGGCGACAATAAAAGAAAAAGGTGGACATTTCAATGAAGCTAAACTTTTATTTTCATATCGTATGTTAATTTTTTGTTTTGTTTAAGTTAGTTTTTGTTTAATTTTTAATTTTATATCAATACAAATAACTTTAGATGATATTGTTTTGTTTTAATTGATTTTATATTGCTGCTTCCAAACTTTTGGACGGTAGTGTATATGTAAACAACTTCACTGGTTATAATATATGTATACTGGCAGTTAATGTCAAAAATAATTTCGTTATGATAAAACTCATTAAATGAATTATCCTCAAATCTATCTTTATTCCAATAAAACTTTTGATTACCATATTGATAAAGGTCGATTTTCTGAAAATATATTTATCATTTTAAGTTGATCGAGATTAAACAATTTAATGCTTTATTTATTTGTAGATGAGGCTCATTTTCGTGATGTTTGTTGCGCGAAGGTCGATAGCATTGATGCCAACCATAATAATTCGGCGGTAGGATGTCCGATTTTACGGCAAAAACACCAGATGAACGAAATGTAAAATTGAAGTCACGTTTCAAGAATGAGATGTGATTTCTTTTACACAGACTTGTGTCTGCGGTAATCCTTGAAAGTAATAAAACATATTTGGAATTTATAGGTATTAAATTATAGGTTATATTATTATAGGTAGGTATTATTTATAGGTATTTTTAGGTAGGGGTCGACCCAGGCGAACGTATCTCGACCAAATCGAAAGCGTGTTGAAGAAAGGCCAGGTTAGGAGTACAAGCAACCGACGAGCTTGTACGAAAGTGTTGATGAATGTAGACGAAGCGGAAGATGTATGTCAGGATCGTAGCAAGTGGAAAGAAGTGGTCTCTGCCTACCCCAGCGGGAAAAAGTCATGACTATGCATGTATGTTAGTGTTTACCATGATGTAAACGCAGAACCTTTGAGGTTTCATCTAGCCTTGTGTGGACAGAAGTAAAAAAGAAAATGCTGGTTCAATATTCTTGCTCTTTTATTGCCACCAGTTAGAAAGATTGCTCTTTTCAGTTGTTATTTGTACAAGTACATTTTATGCTATAATGCATTGATACCCAAAGTGATCTATATCGACCCCCAGGGGTCGACGATGACGTGCAAGGGGTCCACGCCAATTGTCAAAAATACATTTGAACTGACAATATATATTTGAAATTACAATTTGAATTACGTTCAAAATGAAATTTCACGCAATATTTACTCTATTAAAAATAATTTCAATTATTCAATACTAGCTTTTGCCCGCGGCCCCGCCCGCGTAAATATCGGTTTTCCGCTACACGGGAAATCCCGACTCAATCTTAGATTTATATAAAAAGCACTTTAATCTACTTTAATTGACTTCTCGTACCTAAGCGGCAGCTACAAAAACGGGGATCAAGCTGTATCTTCAATTCTACTGGATAGATTTTGACGAAACATACCGCATTAATTAAGGCNATCAAAATCTACCCGCTGGTTTTTGCGTGAAGCCCGAACAAACAAACATCGACGGATTCGGTTTCAGAAGCACTTAATTAGAAGGTCTAAGTAGTATGTTATTAAATGTTTTTGATTTTTGAACATTTGACATTTATCAAGTTTATAATAGTATATAGATATAGAAGTGATGTCAGACTTTAAAATCTTTTATAAAAGATATGTCTGGCTTTTAGGGCATAATGTCTGCCCTAATACAGCGCCGAGTCTGGATGTTGTATTTCATGGCCTGGCAACCCTATTCCGATCGTTCTCTGTGTATGAGGTACATATACTGGTGAGCTTTATTTATTTGTGCCAATACTTATATTTATATAATAATATATATCTTTCGGTATTCTTTTCACAGCGCTGGTTTTGTTAATTCTTCTCTCCTAGTTCAGTTTTTTTTTTGGAATAGGCTCCTCGCCGAGTTCAGAATGTACACCAGCCGTGAAACTTTTTAAAGTTCGCCAAATTCCTTTGCATCAATTGGCTGAATCATCATTACATGTATTTTATGTTTTACTATGTATGTATTAGTATGTACATATATATTAGAATTTAGAATTTATTCTTATTAGTTTTTCGATATGTTTATATTTGTCATTTTCTTTGCATCTACTTTATTGTCAGTACTATCCATAGCTAGACTGGCAGAGAATGCCCCAGGCAGTTTTTGTACAGTGTGTAAGACATATAAATAAATACATATACAATACAATATGTGCAAATAAATATATGCTCATATAGTTTTTTATTCGAGCTGTGTAAGCCAACAGCACCATCCAAAGCCTACGCATTGTTCTGTTTAAAGAAACACTCGTATTTACTAATACCACGCTGTTTATACATCTGTGTTGTTAAAACTTATGTTTATGTACCGATGTTTTTCATACAGCGGCCATGTTGGTGTAGTTGCGTTCGACTATTCATTTTATGCATCCAAATTAACGTGACTTGTCTGTCATGTCAACTTTTAAAAAATGAATGTATTCTTTTTTCTGTTCATACCATAGACAAAAAAAGGTTTACGACACTGGCCAATAATTTTGTTTTCATTACATCATCAGCCCGAGAACATCTATTTATATACACATATACATTTACATATATATACATCTATGGATATAGACAATGTACGGTTTTTGGGCTTTTTCATCGTGACTTTACCTTGATTTTCTACTCATCCCTCCAATGGATTTTTGTTGGCGGTTTCGGTTCGTGGTGTCCACTGGAATTTTTTTTGTCCAATCAAGTATACTTTTTGCGTCCTATGTGGCGTGTCTATTGCCACTTCTATTTGGTAAACGTACAACCTATGTCAACGACCTGTATGATTTTTCATACCGATATCCTCGTTTCGGATTCTGTCACGCAAAGAAACTCTGAGCATATTTCGTAGGTCATCAATATCACTAGCAACGCCACCAGCACAGAAGGCAAGAAATGTATTTATGCTTTGAGGGATTCTGAACGAAATGTCTCACTTTCCGAATGCTGTCTAGCAGAGTTCGATTCGTCATGTAACGTCTTTTCGAATTTTGATTAGAGGGCTTATCAATGTTTGATGTTATAAGATACGTGTCTAGTTTGATACAATGACATTGTAGAGGATTCCTCTCTAGATATGGCTCTTGTTAGGTAACGTTTGGTTCGTAGATACATAACGAATCTAGGAAAGAATACAAGGAAGTACCGTTTGTTGGAATTTCCATTTAACAGCATTAGAGGAAAAACGCAACCTTTTTAACATAGGTTTCTGATATTTGTTACAACTTATAAAATAATTTGGAACATAATTGGGCGTTTTTTTTAAACACAGCCTGAGGTACAAATAAGGGCTCAATAAAATCAAATTAGGCACTTTTTCCAGAATTGTGTCCGCACGTGTATTTACTTCTGGTGCATTCTTTGAGGATATTAAAAATACACCCACAGAACCACGTAACACACTACAATATTGAGAGTATGTTATTAGTTTGTCTGTGCACCGTGCTCTCTAGTTCAGTTTATCACCGTCACCAACCCAACTATTGTCTCGCTGTAGGGCGCGGGTCTCCTCAGAATGAAAGGGGTTAGGTTAGTGTTCCAGCTGGCCTGATTCTGATTGGCAGACTTCATACGCCGTGGAGAAAATCTTTCAGGCATGTATGATAATTAATTATTGGATTATTATTCCGCATATAAATTTAATAAGTAAGCGGAGTGCCTAGAGGCTAGGATTTGAATTCGAAATCTAAGACATGGCACGCATGGTTATACCATGACGCCAACAGGACTTGAACAAGTCGGAAACATAGCAGACAATATTTTCTAAACCAATACGATGTTAAATCGCAAGGACACATCCGTTTAATCATGAAAGATTATTCAAAATATAAACAAAATATCGTTCTATTCACACGCTGAAAAAGATAGATGAAACGTTGAATAAAATAGTATTAGACTATTTTTTTATTGGAAAACTTCCAACTGACTCGTAACTCGGTGTGCGGTCGATCGCCCTCGACACAAAATGATTCATCTAAAAGAAAAAAGACAGGTAAAAAAAACTATTGTGTGGTGTATGCACAAGAATACCAACACAATGCAACGGGAACAATGTTAGACCTTTTTATGTACTATTACTACGCTTTTTTTTATGAAAAATGCCTTTGAGTAGTATTATCTTCATTTTGTGTTACCGACGGTGAGTTATATAATAACTTATTGGTTATCGCAGTTTCTGTAAACATTCTTGCCAAATGTGACGATTTGTAAGTAAAACCTTACCTTCTTGCGAGTCGATGACAAAGTATAATAAAATTTCACTGGTGTTGATAAAAAAAATCTTTACAATATCTATGGTAGAATTTAATTTTACTTGTCCAGCACGTAGTATATCGTAAGCCTTCTAGATAGGTATTAGATCTTAAGACAGCACGTGATCTACAATTTGTGAAGTCACTCCACATGGGCACTGATCGTTAATGACCCATCGTTCAACTTGTTCACGAAGTCGAAATGAAAGTCCCTCCAAAATTATCACTGCAGGTCTTTCTCTGGGAGCAACTTTTTTTCTGTAATATGTATCTTTGTAGTAGGGAAGGTTTTTTTTACAGGTTATATCAATATTAACCATGCTCGCCATTAGACTGAAGGTATTAAAAAACCAACCGTTGTCTTAAACTGGCCTCAGGCTGCCCCTCGTATGCCTCATATGGAGTAGTATACCCTAGGGACTTGTTCATCGCATGTATTCATAGATACATATACGACAGACGAAGTGTCCTGGGCTCACTCGCCTCTAAGCTGTACCGCGATTCGTGACGACGTGCGCCAACACGGCTCAACGGAGTTCGGGTGCTTTCCCGTCAGTTATTGCCGTTAAGCTTCCTCCACAGTATAGTACAAGGTCCTACTCTTACGAACAGCGTAGAATGCACTTTAGATACGCCTTTGCCCGAGACCATCGTTGCACCAGCACTAAATTTAGTGCTGGCGCACTAAACTTAGTGCTGGTGCACTAAACTTGTCGTGTGGTGTGCCGTCTGTCGCAGGTGTGTTCTAATGGCAACCTGTTTGTAACACCCTACACGGCTGAAAGTGATTTCTTCAAACAAGATATATTCTTTTGTATAAAAGCCATAAATGTGTGCTTTCGTACATTCGTATTTAAACGAACATTGTTTAGCTAAAAGAAAAAAATATTCATGAAGTTAAGATGTTTATTGTTTTGTGTGAAGTCAAGTGAGCTTGATCAGAGAAAATTTGTCATCCACCAATAACAGTTACTATTTTAGTTCCAAAAGATATATAGCTGCTTTTAAATTAAGATATTTTTTATATATTTTAAAGTGGTTTTGTTTCATCATCATCATCATCATCAGCCTGTCGCAGACCACTGCTGGACATAGGCCTTTGCGGAGGCGCGCCACCTAGCTCGATCTTCGGTTGCACGCATCTAGTAGCCGCCAGTCGCTTGGTTTTCTTTGATTATAATAAATTATTAAAGTAAATTATGATATTGTTCTAAGAACATCATACTCTTAAATAAACAGATATTTTTTGGGTACACACATATTCTCTTAAACTTATTAAATATTTCAAGAAAACGTGTTTTCTTGGTGAGTGCTTTTCTTTTCATGTAGCATTATCCTGATCTAAGTTTCTGTGTGCTGTTATTGCAAGAGATGCGACTGTGAGCTGGGTTCAGATGACTGATTGCCATCTAACACAACCATAAGCCTACACAGTCCATTGTCTGCTACGACAAATGTTATTGGGATGTCAAGCCAGACCCACATACGTCAACCATTGAAAAAGTTGGATGCTCGGCCTGCGTCTGAATCCCAAACCATACCACTACGGAAAATACATTATAATGTATTTGCACTAAACCAAAGGTTCCCAGACATTTTTTTCTCATAGACCGCTTTCAAAATTTAGCTGGTTCCGGTGGACCCCCTGCAGCTACATTTCTACCATATTCCCAAAACTCGACAAAAAATGTGAAGATTAGTTCTAACTATGGAAATTTGCGTATGCCAACGTAGACCCCCGCCGAGTCTTCCATGGACTCCTGGGGGTCCACCTGGACCACTTTGGGAGCTAAGACACTAAACCATCGTAATTATTCGAAACTTTTATTGCCTATACTAGCTTTTACTCGTGGCTTCACTCGGGTTGATGCCCTTAAATACAAGTCAGAGACTGTTGAAAATACAATTATTTGATGACTTTGTAGACTATTTTATTTTATCCCTTGGGAGCAGTTTTTTTTTCGGAGAAAAGGAACCCTATGTTCTCTGTACCTCTGAGAATATATATACAGAATTTCATAATGATTATAACTAGTAAAGCGTAAAAGCGTACCAAACAAACAAACTCACATTTACATTTATAATATTAGTGAGGATGCCCTAATCAGAGAGAAATATCTGGCTCTAGTACGGTTTAGTTCGACCTTGCTCACTAATGAGTTTTACGCCCAGAATTTATAAATTAGTTACAAAATTGTCAATGTGAAATAGGTCACAGCGATGAGGGTCAGCCGCATAATATTCAATGCTCTGTCCACTAAATTATTCAAACACATTTAATTTATCCCTTTGGCCGACATTTTGATCGATTTCTGAGAATTCAGCAAGCGTTCAAATCACAAACGCTGCCAACATTTCGAATGCGCCAATAATTTTTTTCTGGTAACATTTAAAGGAAATTCGGCAATTAGTTATTATTACTGGTCCGCCAATGAGTTACGGAGAAAGAATATAAAGGGTGTTTTATAAGTAAAGCACAAAATATTTTTATAGAGTGATTTTTTGTTTTTATTTTTTTTTATTTTCAAACTAGCTGATGTTGATTGTGATCTGCTTCGGCCTGACGTTATTTATTCCAGCTATTGTCAGGGTCCAATTTCCAACTCGATCTAGTTCTTCAATATCTTCAGTCGTAAGTTCATTGGCTTCCTAATAACCAGCTTTCATAAGGCGGCCGTGTGAAAGTGTTCCAAGGACAGCCATATCAGAGAACCTTTTCAAGGCGTCTACTATCATGATGATTTATATGTAGCTGTTATTCCTTGTTTTCACATCTACCTCCCTGTCACATTTAAAACCAATCAGTTCCGTGGTTCAGATGTGAAGAGGTAATAAATATACAGACAAAGTGCGTGCTCTTGTCCACTTCAACATTTCTACTCGCGATTGTCTGTCTGACTGTTTGTTAATTCGACATGCTACAATCGCTACACCAATTAATTTGAAATTTTGCAATATAGTAGGTATAATGACCATGGATAAAGGTTATTAATGATCATCTTCGCTTTTAATAACTGTATGATGCAGTGATATCCATATGTACATGCTGTGTATGGCCGGCATAATAATACGGACACTTAATCTCTGCTCGTAGATGCTGCGAGAACTTGTGATGTGTGTGAATGTGTGTAATGGATGTACCAGGACCTTAGTTCCCAAAGTGGTCCAGGTGGACCCCCAGGGATCCACGGGACACTCGACGGGAGTCTACGTTGGCGTACGCAAATTTCCATAGTTAGATCTAATCTTCACATTTTTTGTCGAGTTTTGTGAATATGGTAGAAATGTAGCTGTAGGGGGTCCACCGGAACCAGATAAATTTTGAAAGTGGTCTATGAGAAATAAAGTCTGGGAACCTCTGTACCAGGATAATGGGCAGCAGCGTTATTCTATTATTCAATCAGAAAAGAAATCTGCTGCGATGTCCAAGACGCCTGCCAAGCGTGGAGATTATGGCACATCCCTCCTTTTTAAGGAGAAGGCCCATGTCCAGCAGTGGGCTTTCACGTTCCGATGATGGTGATGATGATGATGACGGTTATTGCAAGCTAAGAAGCGGGCTAGAGCCTGTCTTCCGTATTTAAAAGCGAAACATTCAATAATATTAGAAACTCTTAAGCATACGTGACAACCTACTTTATTACATAGTACCAAGCATTCTCAAAAGATGGAGCACCACTTGAGTGACGACGTTACAAGTCTGAATCACGCTAATGAAGTTTGATAGCGACTTAGCGTATATACAACTTCCCGACATCAACTGTCGGTGGTAGGCTCCGCCAGACATAACACCCGTCTGGTCGGAAGATCTTCCCTTTTCCAATACTGCCACTCCTGCCACACATCAACCCACAATTGTTGACGTGATTATCAACGTCATCATGGGTCATAATTCATTCTACCTAAACATACAAACTTCAATTTTGATTCTTAACTGAATTTCTAACCGCAGCGCACAAGTCAGCTGAGAACATTTGAGAAAATTCACACCTAAAAGGGGAAATGGGGGGAGGAAGTTTCTATGCGAGTTCTTTGTTTTGTAGTTAGCGGCCTTAAAATAGTTATTTAGACAAACAGTTCTAAATGTTACAATATCTGTAACGTTTTTGAAGTGAAAGTTCTTTTGATGAGAGAGTAAAATTTCAAAGTTGAATTTGAGCGGAATGTTTGTAACCTTTCAAGTGAAAATGTTTTTAACCCAAAAGAACTTCATTTCACATGTATTAGGTTAGAGGCGAATTTTCTTTTTTTTAATAAAATATATCCACTAAGGATGAAAATAAGACTTGACAAGGAGTTTTGGCGGCAACCCGAGTGAAGCATCACTTGAAGTTTTATTTTAACGTTTTATATTAGTTTATTGTGACGTTTGATATATAAATTTGATATTGTTTTGCGTATTAATCGTCAACAATCGTGAACAACATTGAAACATTCGAATAAAACTGTGATTAACATAGCAAAGTGACCGTATTTTTGCAAGGCAATAAACCTGCGGAATTTTGCCTGTCCAAAGTGGTATTCGTCTGATTGACTTCAAAACTCCCAAGAAGCAATAAAATGTGATTACTCCGATATTTTATTGTTAACTTGAAGATTATTATACAACTTCAAAAATATATACACTCGACACTGGTAGAAATGGTGAGAATTCGCAGCCGATTGCCACTATGAAAAAAAGAAGAAGAAAGAAGAAGACTTGGCAAGTGTACAGTAAACATTTACTTACTGTTAATATTATTTTAAAAGACACAATTATTAACTATCTATTAACATATTATGAATGTCCCAGGATAAGTTGTAAGAGATGGTTCACATTTAATCAAAAATTCAAAGAGTCTAGTCTATACTATTATAAAATTTTAAAACGTCATTGTCATTTAATGTACAATTAAAAATATGATTTAAAAATCTAACTCCGATCGAGTAATTAAGGGCTCCTGAAACCGAACCTATCTTTTGTATTTTTCGTGTCTGTTTGTGTTTTTGTTTGAGCTTCACACAAAAATCAGCTGGTAGAGTTTAGACACACTATTGCAGTCTTAAAAGCACTATTAAAACTTAAATACTGCAGTATTTTTCATCAAAATTGGTCAAGTTAAAGACACAGTCTGATCTTAGTTTCAGTAGCCGCCAATATGGTACCGGAACTCAAGTAAAACATGTCATAAGTTTTTATGTAATGTATTAATTTTGGATTTTCCATTTAGCGCTAAAATCGGCATTCATACGAGTGGAGCCGTGAACACTGAAATAAAACTGTGACCAACATAGCAAAGTGACCGTATTTTTGCAAGGCAATACACCTGCGGGATTTTACCTGGTCAAAGTGGTATTTGTCGGATTGACTTCAAAACTTTCAAGAAGCAATAGAATGTGATACAGTGATATTTTATTGTTAACTTGAAAAATATTATGTAACTTCAAAAATATATACTCAGGACACTGGCAGAAATGGTGCGAATTCACAGTCGATTGTCATCGTGAAAAATAGAAGAAGCAGTAGTGCTAGTTGACGGTAGTAGTATGGAATTTACTATGAGAAAATTGATTATTTTCTCATATTAACTCTGACAAAACACTGAGATTTCGTTACTGCCAGCATTTATGCGAAACTGGTTAGTATTTCTAAAAAAAAAAAAACTCCACGGATGTTTCTGCATTCTTTTGGCAAAACTTTAGATAAACGATATTTTCGCACAGATACAACTTGGGTGCATATACCTAGCTGTCATAAAAGAAAAAAAACAAGAAAAAATATCGCATGTTGTCCTTACTGGTTGGATTTGTAATATTGAACAAGCGTTTGAATGCAGTTCTTAAAAATAAAAGTGTTAACAGACGTGTCGTGGAAGGACATTTGACGGTTATTTTAGCATATAAATAATCGCATGTTGTTTAAAATATTCTCGCCTTATTATATAATGTTGCCTTACTAAAAAAATCAAAATAGCACTATTTAATTCTCTGGCCATTTTAAATAGCACATCGGGTACACGTGAACAATACCTTCTATTGGACTCGCACCCTATACTTCGGAAACAGTTGGCGACACTCCAGAACCCACGTACCGAGCACACAAAGTGTTGCCATGATTGAGATATTCTTGTTTTTGTACTTACTGTACTGGATCTAAGATCAAAAACCACCAAAAAAACACTAAAACCTGAATTAATCGTTCATTCATTCATTCATACACTCACGCCGATATCCCATAAGGGTAGGCAGAGACCATAGCACATACTATATATCTATGTAGTCTGTGCTATGGTGGCCCCAATGGGAAAGAGGCGTGACTGTATGTATGTAGATATTGGGGTAAGCAGAGAGCACTTCTTTCTACCTGCTACGATCGTTTAATGAGCAAAGTGGATATCCGCAGCCCATTAATTAATTGTAGTGTTTTATATTATGTAGTTTAATGTGATGTTATTTAGTGTATCCAATCGTTAACAGTCATGACCAATATTGAAATATTGCAATAATACTGTGACTAACATTGAAAAATGACCGTGTTTTTTTTTCAAAGTAATTACCGGTCTGCGGGAATTTTTGCCTAGTTAATGTAGTTTTCGTCCGACACACCGACTTTTTATTGTCAAATTAAAGAAATATTCGTATTTAATTTCCATAATAAAATATATATGGCTGAAAGACACGGCATCCATGACTATGAAATAAATTACTATACTACCGTTGTCATCAAAGTGTGACCTCTAAAGATTTTGCTTCTAGTGTAGGCTTACATTATAAACGTAAAAAATACTCACAACCTTACTTATAAACTCCTCTTCATTTTTAGTCAATTGCTTACCAACAGATTAGAAAAAATCTTACTTATAAACGCGATTTAGCGTAAAGAGGTCGCTAAATAATGCTAAAATAGCTGTCAAAATTAAACACCGTCGGGACGTAGTTTAAATTTGGCTAAGAGACAAGATGGCGGATTTTATTTGAATCAGCTGATAACTCAATAGAGCAACGATTGGAATTTCTGCTTTGAGGTTATTTTGTTGCTTGAGTTGTGCTATATAAATTATGGACTTCGACAATCTTCTTCGAAATTTCAATAATGATGTAGAAGAAATAAATAATTCTCTTCGGAAATATTTTAAACGACTTTTTAAATTATATTTTATGGCCTAGAGACCTTTAAGCCAAATCATCATTTTAATATATACTTTCGTCAGTTTAACAAAAAAATATTGGTGTGCCACATTTTATTGCTTTTTGGGAGTTTTGAAGTCAATTTGACGAATACCACTTTGACCACGGAAATTTCGCCTTTCGCGTTTACTTGCGCTGCCATCTAGTCGTACCGAAGTACATTAAAACGCTGCGCAGGAGTTGAACCGCAAGAATTGTAGGTGGCGCCACATAACATTTATAA
>WUAW01008334.1:1291-18549 GCA_017165845.1 Thaumetopoea pityocampa | reverse complement strand
TAGTTCTTTTCCCAATTTCCATATTCCTTGCCCAAACTTTCCTACCTCTCCTTCTTTTCTTGAAAAGGAATGCTTTTTGTGAGAATGCAATTAACAACTTTAACACTTTTGACCATTTTTATAAATGAAGGCTTTGTGGTTCACCACCCGACACGTCTCATTTCCCACGGAGATAAAAAGTGGGCTATGGACAGCCAGTTTGCTTATAGCAAATGGAAAGAAATAGGCTGTCTACCCTAATTCTTCCATAGTATAGTAGTGGTCAGTATCTCTGCCTATCAAGCATAAGACCAGAGTGTGACTCCTCCCCAAAAGATAGGTAAAAAGGCGTGATTGTGTATATGATTATACATATCTACAAGTAAAAAATTATAAATTTAAATATCTGCCTCTATTTGGTACTTAAAACAACCCTCTATTTGGTATTTAAAGAAAAGTTTCTGTGTATAAATAACATTTATGACATTGTAAAAATAACTGCAAATTATCCATTTAAACAGAATAATATAACAACAGATGAAGCAAGCATATCATAGCTCATACATGTGCGTAGAGAGATTTAATGCTTTAGATATTATTTACTGTCTGAGTGATGCATAGATGATATAGCATAAGTGTAATAATGGAAGACAAACATGAATATCAGAATTAAATACTTAAAGAAAAACATACCCAAAAAGCATGATATACCTTGGATATACTGATCAAAAGAGAAAGAGCTTTTCAGAAGAGGGTAATTTTAAAATAGAAAGACAACAGAGCTATGGAAGGGACAGTATAAAGGTAGATTGCCTTAGAAGAGTGAAGTTGTCCCTCAGGAGTCAAAATAGGCATTAAAGATAAGAATTATAAAAGTAGGATATCAGCTAAGGATGATGAGAAACATTAAGGATGTGAATGGATAGGTAACCTTTTCTGTAAGCAGAGACATGGATAACATGGTTTTTGTCACCAATAGTGTAAGAGACTATTTAAATTTTTTAAATATGATAAGAAACAGAAATATTTATATTGTTTAATCCTCTACAAATGTTGAATTAAACTCAAACATGGAATCTGATCCATCCCTGCAGCTGCTGGCTCCAAAAACTTTCTCATGATTCCTCAGATCATGTTGGTGACTATTTTTCAGTACCAGCTGCAAGATCAGTGGGTAGGGTGAATGATGTGAACAATAAAGGGTTCCTTATGTTTTTCTATTCATGAAGTTGGAACTTAAGTTCAAATAAAATGCATTTATGTCTCATTATATGTATGCTAAGATATTACAGAAACAAGTACTGCATACTGAAGAAAATGTGCCACTTGGCTGGTATTTAGAGCATGATAATACTCTGAAACAACTGACTTCATGAACCTTATGAAAATCTAATTCCGGAAGTGGCTAAGCCAATGTTTATTTAAACCCCATTGAGTATTCTTTGAAAGATCTGAATGGTGGAAAAATGTAAAATGTTGAAATTATTCTAATGACAAAACTTACATAAAGTTCTTAACAATGAAGGGAACCAAATACTATTTGAATATTTGCAAAACTTGATCAACTTGAATGCTGAAATATTCTTTACAATATCTTAAAGGACAAAAGATAGATATTCAACTAAATTCTAGGTTTAAATGTTATGTTACAGTTAATCTGTGGTTTTTAAGACTATTCTAAAGTAATATTTGGCAATTCATCATCATCATCCCCAGTTCATATTGTCCTCACTACAAGGGCACAGATCTCCCCTGATTAGCAGGGGATTAGGCCGTAGTTTACCGCGCTGGCCTAGTGCGGGTTGGTAGACTTCACACACCCATGTGGGCATGCAGGTTTCCTCACAAAGTTTTCCTTCTCCGTTAAGTACATTGGTGTCTACAATGTAGACCGTACATTAATTACAAATAATAACTCAGTGGTAAAGGACTGATATTCGAACCCACAACCCTTCGCTTGCAAGCCGTGTCTAAAACCACTACACCACCAATGCATTTAGCAATTACTTGTTTCAATTTATAAAGTATATAATCTTTATGAAGAAGATAGTGAAGGGGCATTGTGCCTCATTTGAAAAAATTCCAGTTGAGTTCCTTTCACAGAAAAGAATCATAGAATTGCAGGATCAAACACATAGCCCGCCTCTTACCACTGCCTGATGTCACATATATGTGACAGACATTTTTGGTCAACTTACTAAGGCATGTTTAAGCATATGTATTGGGCAATACTGTTAACTTCTAAAATGGTAAAACGATTATATTTGTCAGTTTGAGAGAATGTTTATTTTGTTTTTTTTTTGGATTGTTTTAAATACACATAAGTTAAATTTATTCCAATTGGTTTCATATAATCATGAAAAAATTCTTGGGCTGTTGTGGCAGTTTTCTCCAGGAGACCCTGGGAGTGAATGGTTATTTTAATTTAATTTCCTGGTTCTGTCACTTGCAATCTATAAATATGTTTATATTATAATGTCTAATAATTAATAATTTTTATGAACAAATGATTATTTAATGTTTTCATTTTTTTTATTTGATAGCTAATACTTGTTGAAATAATATTGATTAATATTGTATCACTGATAAAGGTGGTGTTTTCTAACCTCAAATTTTCTATCAGTATTATCAATAATGGAAACAAAATACAATGCGGAAACTGACACATTGCATAAGTGATAGAACGGTGGATGAAAAACATTAAAATTCAGATAAGATTCGCTCTTTGAGTCTTGATCTAAAAACCATAGCTCAATAACATTTTGTTTTGTCAGCCTCAATTAACATCTATCTGAACAATTTTAGAAACAATGTATAAAATATACTAAAAATAATTAATGTACTTTATTTCAAACTTACTGGAGCAGTTGCTCTTGCACCAACAACTTGAGGTGCTCCTATCACCACTCTCGGAGACACTGTTGCCACTGACTTCTGGGCTGCCACAGTCGGAGCTCCATGCCTCATGTTCAATATCTGAACATTGGGGATTATAGTGGGCTGGGGTGATCCTAAATTTTGTGTTGAAACTACATTCTGGCCAACAGGCTTATTCAATGTCATAACATTGGGTATAGATGAAGGCATGCTGGAATTCACAGTCATTGGCACAGTGACCATCCCCGGCTGCATGCCAACCTGTCCATTGTTGGTGCTTTGCTTAAGCATAAGGGGAGTATGCATCCCACTATTCTTGTTTCCTTGTGGAAGTACGCTGCTGACAGGACTTCCTTGCAATATGTGATTTTGTGAAGCCTGACCGACGCAAGCATTAACTAGGGCCTGATTATGAGCTGATAGTGCAACACTATTGTTATGGTTAGCTAGTGCTTGCGCTTGTGAATATATCACCTTTAACGCCTCATTTGTATTAGGCACGACACCAGCAATTGACATTGGCGAATAAACTGATGCTGTAGAAACTTGAACATTATTGAACGAAGCACTAGAGTTAGATAACAAATTCGCATGAATGCTGTTCACAATGCCACCAGAACTGATATTGTCCGCAATATATTTGTGTCCACCTATTATAGGATTCGCATTTGACGTTGTATTACAGTTTTGCGATCCTATAACATTTTCTAACGAACCCACAATCGCGTTTACTGCATTTTCGTCAACTTTCGTGGAGAGAGCGTGTTCAAGAAACTCTGTGGACGCCATTTTCTACAAATCATCAGGTGTAATGATGTGCGTAATCGATTAATTATTATCGATTTTAAGAGCACTCATAGATAGCATAACTTGTAGAAATATAATTTATTTTGGCAGCATTGTAGGATAAAATAATTTGCAATGATTTAATTGGTTGCCAATTCTTAAAAATAGGATCTAATCTAATATTTTGTAGTAAGTGCATCATATATGGCGTAGATATATTTTCAGAAATACTTTAATTCATTTATTGTCTTCAATAATATTTTCTTCTTTTTAAGAATATAAAGCCCAGTATAACATTTATTGCTTCTTGGATGTTTTAGCATCAATCCGATGGTTACAATATTGATTAAACAAAAGTTTCCGTAAGCCTTTAAAATAATAGTCACTATGCAAAGTTCTTCATCTTTTTTCATAGTGGCAAGTGGCAATAGGCTGCAAATTCGCGCCATTTCTGCCAGTGTCGAGTGTATTATATTTTATAAGTTATATAATATTTTTCAAGTGAACAATAAAATATTGGTGTATCACATTTTATTACTTCTTCGGAGTTTTGAAGTCAATCCGAAGAATACCGCTTTGATCACGCAAAATGCCTTGAAAAAATACAGTCACTTTGCTATGTTAATCACAGTCTTATTCCAATGTTTCAATATTGTTCACGATTACTGACGATGAATACACAAAACAACACCAAATTTATATATTAAACATCACAATAAACTAATATAAAACATTAAAATAAAACATCAAGTGATGCTTCACTCGGGTTGGCGCCAAAAAACCGCCCTATGCAAAGTTAGTCATAGATTATTCCAATGTTTCGTTATTGTTTACAATTATTGACAATTGATGCACAAATAGATACAAAAATTATAAATTAAACATCACAATAAACTAAAATTAAACACTAAAATGAAACGATGGGTGATGTCGCATTCGGTTACCGCTAAAACTCCATACACACACATTATAGTAGTTTTTTTTTCAATTACTGCCAATGAGATGTTAATTTTTTTAAAAGCCTTAAAAATTATGATTCTTATTACTAGTTGTGCCCGCGGCTTCGTTCGCGTGGACATTCGGTAATAGTGAAATTAATCTTAAATTGTTTTCTATCTTTCTCTCTTTACCTTTATGAAAAATAAAATACGAATATTACCCTTGATGCAACACACAACAAAATATATGAGTTAATACGAAAAACGGAAAATAAAAAATAATTCAAATATATAATCTTTAAAGAAATAAATGTTGAAAAAATAAAAATAAGTTTAACATTAAAAACCTAATATCTATTTTTTTTTTGTTTTTAATGGCGAGTTTCGACTTGTTCTCTTGAAATTCAATTTTGGGTGTATGAGAAGTGTCACACGTTTGTACATTCATTCATCATTCATTATTATCCAAAACCACTTATTTTTTAACTTTGTGTTCACTATGTCTATATAAAATTCCAAACATCATTTTACAAACTACAGTGAACAAAAGTTTTAGCTAAATCGACTGAAGCGCGTTTCTTTAATATCAAGTATTATTTCAATTAACTTAATTTTATTGTTAGTGAATCGATTTAAATGAAATAAATTGCATTCTTATCGATTCAGCCGTTTTTGGGATTAGCGTGCACATATACTCAGATGAAAAAAAGGTCCTTGAATGGAGACAACGTAGGCGCAGTGTGGGACGGCCACCTACGAGATGGACCGACGAACTGGTGAGGATCGCTGGGTCTCTCTGAATGGAGGTGGGTGTGGAGCGGTCGCGCTAGAATTCGATTGGAGAGGCCTTTGTTCAGCAGTGGACAACTACGGGCTGAAATGATGATGATGATGCTCAGACAAACAAATGAAATTTCTAAAAACTATATTTTAGCCCCGGCAACATAATTATAATGTGTATAGATTGTTTTCTTTTAAATATTCGACGTACAGACACGGCTCGGAATGTACTATATGTATAGATAGTATAGATTTTTTTTTGGAATATAAATATTTTGTCAGATTATAATCTCGTTCACATCAACTTACTATTATCACTGTATAAAGTATTTTCCGAGCTTTACTTCACGAAGGTCTTCAATTTGAAGACCTTCTGGGCCATCTCCAAAAAAACTCTACGAGCACTCGGCTCATCATTGTCACATGCGTCTCCAGTGCTTCAAATGTAGGGGGATCACGCCATCGCGGTTGTCCAAAGGAAAACAAAGTATTAGGCTCCGACGGAATATCGAATAAAATTCTGAAACTCATGCCCGCCCATCTTCTCTACCTTCTGGTGGCCATCTTCTGCACCGCCATTATAAAATATACCTTTCCTTTTGCGTGAAAAGAAGCGGTTGTGAACGCTGATATGTGAACATTGTCCAGCCGAGTTGGATTCGACGATTAACCTTATTCTCGAAGTTGGACTTACCTAATCGGACTGTTTGTCCCAGGTAGACACATTCGTCAACAACTTCGAGAACAGAGCCTCCCACAGATATTAGTGTAGGCGCAACATAGACATTACACATGACCTTTGTCTTGTCCATGTTCATTCTAAGGTGTACTTGTTGGGAGACCCTGTTTTGGTCAGCGAGCATTGAGCTTAGATCCCCCAGCGACTTCGCCACGACCACAATGGCGTCGATAAATCGAAGGTGAGTTATGTATTTGCCATGGATATTGACGACGAATCCTTGCCATTCCAGGAGTTTAAACGCGACTTCCACTGCAGTGGTAAACACTTTCGTAGATATAACATCTCCCTGTCTAACCCCTTGCTGCAGTGGAATCGCTCCTTTACAGCGCTCCTGTACTCGGACCGATATAGTAGCGCAACAGTACATAAACTTCAACACTTCGATATATCGCTAGTCAACGCGGCATCGCTGTAGAGATCATAGCACGATCCATATCTCAGTCGAATCGAAGGTTTTCTCATAGTCCATAAACACTAAACACAGAGGTAGGTTATACTCTTCGGTCTTCTGTATAACCTGACGAAGCGTACGGATGTGGTCTCTGGTACTATAGTCCCTACGGAAATCGGCTTGTCCGGGGGGCTGGAAGTTATCAAGCCTATGTTCAAGACGATTAGTAATGACCCTCGAAAACAATATTTAGACGTGGCTCAAAAGGGAGATCGGCCTATAGTTCCTTAATAAGGTATTGTCACCCTTCTAAAAAAGGAGGACAACCACGCTCTCGTTCGACGCTTCCGGTGTTATTTCACCATGAAGGACGGAATTGAAAAGCTCCTGGAGGACTTTTAGTACTGGAGTCCCACCCGCTTTCAGAAGCTCCGCTGTGATTCCGTCTTCACCCGGTGTCTTATTGTTCTTGATTTGTTTGAGGGCCATCTTTATCTCGTATAGGCTGGTCTCCGGGATATCTTCAGTGTAGTGTCGGGTTAAAGCAGCTCTTGGATCGGATGTTGTACAGGCGGCAGGTTTTACGACTAACGTGTACAACTGTCCGTAAAATCGCTCTACCTCTGCTAGAACCTCTGCATTAGTAGATGCTAAAATTGCATCCTCGGTCTTCAGCCTAGTCAACAGCCTCTGCTCAATAGACTTGTTCCTTGCAGACACTTTGGAGCCCTTGTTCCTCTATCTATCGTCTCTTCAATACGCTTAGTATTGATGATCCGAATGTCATGTCGTAAGGACTTCTATATTTGTCTATTGAGCTGCCGATATGACTCAGCGTTCTCCGATGACTGCAGCCTCATTAAGCGTCGAACAGCCATGAGGTCTAGTATATAGTCAGATAACCTTTGTGGTTGATCTTTATGGTGAGCTCGAAAATGTTTCGAGCGAACCGTACGCACAGTTCATTTCGCAGTTCAAGTTGAAAGCTCTTGACCTGTGAATCACAGATACATCGTTGAATATCTGTCCCCTATTGGTCATGATGAAGTCTATCCCGTTTTTAGTGAACCCATCAATGCTTAACCAGGTCTATTTTCTATAAGGTGGCTTCTGGAAGAAAGAGTTGATCATATAGAGTCCCTCTTTTACCAGAAAGTTAACCAGCCTTTGCCCCCTGGGGTTCCTTTGCCCATATCCAAATTGCCCCACCCTCAACTCATCGTCGCCTTTCCTGCCGACTCTCGCGTCGAAATCCCCCATTACAACAGTGAAGTGAGTTTTAAAGTTAAGTGTGGCTCTACTGATATCTTCATACGTAACTTCCACCTCCTCATCGGGGCGCGCCGAGGTCGGTGCGTATATCTGTATGACCTTCAACGAATATCTCTTCGATATTCTGAATATAAGGTACGCCACCCTACACGATATACTCGTGATGGTTATCACACTGTTAATGAGGGACTTGTGGACCATAAACCCAACACCCCCTTGGGATTGTTGGTTAACTTCCTGGTAAAATAGCAAATTGTCGGATTTTAGACTTATGTGTCCTCCCCCTCTCTTCGGACCTCCGATAGACCCAAGATGTCCCAGTGCAACTTGTTTATCTCTTTTTCCAGCTCAACTAACTTCTCTTCAGCCCTCAATGTGCGTGCATTATATGTTATCGTAGCCGAGTCTTATCTGGGAATGCTTAGCACCTCCCGCCCCGCCATTACCACAATGGCTACCAAAATCATCAGGAACAGCGGAGTTGCCGGGTACTGGGGGCCATATTCTGGGTATATGGGCTACTATACTACGCTGGCAAGACGTGTTAGTATAGGGTGTTATTTCGAGTTTTCCCTCTCTTGGAGCGTCTCTACTTTTTCCCTCAGTTGCCTTTTACGACTCCCATGGGTTAGACTGGGGTGGTGACATGATGTGGTGGTTCTTAAGCCGTCACGTCGTGTTCGAAGAAGGAGTTTAAGAGAGAAAAGAAGATATTTTTGGTTTCGTCAGAGGATTTAGTAAATAATGAATATGAAATGCCATCAATAGCAGTAGAAAAATTTGTTAGTCTATTGAGTTCAAGGGATAGTTCAATAAAAGAAAAGGGATGATTGAAAGTATTGTGGGAAGGTAGTAGAGAAGAAACGGAGAGGATAAAGAAGGAACGGAGGGAGGCACGATTTTATCCGAAAAGGCTTCAATCCATGACGACGTATCATTAATACTTCTAGTATTGTCAATGTTTTGATCATCTAAATCGTTTCATCTGTTTCTAGACAAGAGAGAGGGGTACTGGGAGATAAAGTTTCTCAAAAATCGATCAATCCCAGTTTCCTTTTTTTTTGTTTGAAGTTAGTGAAAGCTGCTGCTGAATACAAAAAAATTAGTGATTTTCTGTAAATATAGTCACAGGAAGAACTCTGCTCCTCATTCCGTTCCATTACTGCCGTTGTTCATTTAGAGACCCACCAGGAAGACAAGTTNTGTTTGAAGTTAGTGAAAGCTGCTGCTGAATACAAAAAAATTAGTGATTTTCTGTAAATATAGTCACAAGAAGAACTCTGCTCCTCATTCCGTTCCATTACTGCCGTTGTTCATTTAGAGACCCACCAGGAAGACAAGTTAATTTTTTGCAGCATTTTTGTGAAGAATATTGGAGTTAGCGTAAGAAGTAATATTCTCAATATATATACTACACTATGATAAAATTATTAAATGTCAATTTTCAAAAATCAAAGATATTTAAAAACTAACTACTTAGATCGACTAATTAAGGGCTTCTCAAACAGAATCCGTCGATGTTTGTTTGTTTATTCGGGCTTCACGCAAACACCAGCGGGTAGATTTTGATTAAACTGTTACAGTCTTAAAGGTAGTATTCCGGCTTAATTAATGCGGTATGTTTCATCAAAATCTCTGTTTTAATTGTCGCCGCATAGGTACAAGAAGTCAAGTAAAAGAGGTTATTGTTTTTTTATATAAATCTATGATTGGGTCAGGATTTCACATGTTGTGGAAAACCGACATTCACACTGGTGGAGCCGCCGGCAAAAGCTAGTATTGTATAAAGTAAGGGCTTAAAGACTTGATTTAACATATAAGCAGAGAGAGAGAGTTTATGTTTCTTGCATACAAGAATCCAGTTTACCATCTATGGCTGCAGAATAATAATATAATGGCCAGTCAACTTGGATAGTCTATAATTTTGTAAAGGAGAGGGGTTAAGAGAAGGGGAGATGATATTTGTCCTCAGAATAAAGTTATCCATAGGAGAAGCTCCAATAACATAGCAATAACTCTCCTATAGTCATCCTATTTATCCCAATAAGCAAAACAATGGGACAGAAAGAGGTAGATATACTTCACAAAAAGCAAACATACATGATACAAACGTCTAATTGGTTACCTCTATGATACCGAATTAAAACGACACTTAATGTCAAATATTATACCTATGACTATGTCCATACATTTTATTAGCGTAATACTTCAGTGCGTGCGTAACGTGAGAGCTCTGGCTTTTTTGTAAATCATTTTATTAATTTATTATGTTCGGCAGTTTTATAGTGTACAAATCAAAGCCTAGTGAATAAGTAATGTTTTCCGTCATTGAGGAATGTGACATACGTTCTTCCCGAAAAAAATGTGATACTGAAAATATCAGCAACCATCGGTGAGTAGAGAGTCTTGTAACATAAATGTTTTTGATATTGATCTTCGTAAAATGTGAAGAATTTCTGAATGATTAGAAAGAACTTAGGGCTAAGGCATTTTGGAAATCAAGATTTTAGGTCATTCTATTAAGTATTTTTTATGTATTTTGTATAACCTTGTAGTGTTGCGTTGTAAGTTATCGATATTAACTTTCTGGTTTGTTATTTTGCATAAATTCAGTTATTACTACATTTTGACAGGATTCACTTATTACATACATTTATTATCTTTATTGCAGATTTCCCATAGATATGATGTGAAACAATAATGGATCGATGCTATTGCATAAAGCAACTAGCAATGTGACAAACAGCATCGTATTTGCTTGAGACATTTCATTGACGACTATTTCATTACAATTGACCACAAATGGGGCAGGCTCAAATCAAATGTTATTCCATCACTACGTCTTCACAAATTGTTACATGGGCTTCATATGTACACATTCATTGTGACCCTCAGTAATGTGTACAAATCAATTTTGCGTAAAATCACAACAGTGTCATAATTATATATTTCTTTAATAAAGAGATAGAGTTTGTCTATGGGCGATAACTTCTGGAGCTACTACTACGATTTAGATTTTGTTCAATAATAGAAAGCTAAATTATTCCCGAAAAATATGTATTTTGAAAAAATATTTTTTTTTCGTTGAGGCGAAATGTGGGCTGCGGATAGCCACTTCGCTACATTAAACGATCGTAGCAGGTGGAAGGAAGTGGTCTCTGCCTACCCCAATGGGAAAAAGGCGTGACTGTATGCATGTATGTATGTAGTATGTACTGTGGTCTCTGCCTACCCTTATGGGATATCGGCGTGAGTGTGTATGTATGTATGTAAATATGTATTTTTTTAAGCGAATAATGTTGCAGTCTAAAAACTAGTTACATAAGACATTAAGAAAGTACCTATGTGTGTTTGTACATAATTTAAGTTAAAACTGATAAATGGATTGACATGATTTTTCATACACAGATAATTGGAGAACTGAAGAGTTAAAGAAGAAAAATACTGATTTGAACAGATTAATCGCCTTGAAAGATTAATTAATTTATCGCCTTGAAATCTATTTTTTGGAATGTTCGTGAAATGTGCTGACGAAACTATGAAACAAGAGTTTAGCCCAGAAAGGGCTTCTTTCTGCATAACCCGTTACAAAATATTCTCAACTAGCAATAATTCGCTAAATAAGCATCGCTCTCTCGGTTCGTGAGAAGCGATAATTTAACATATTATTATGATTCGTGTTTTTAAATAAAGTGTGGCATTCATGATAGTGTTTCTTTATTATCCAACATCTTTATTAAAAATAACTACAATATTCCCAGATACCTATTTTAATTACTACAAATCGTGTTGAATGTTGCTATTCTACTGGATTAGGAATAAAGAATAAAGTATAAAACTTCGACTGGTTGTCAAACCAAATTTGTCATAAAAGAGTCGCTAAAACTTATGCGATGTGCATAACAATAATAAGATGATTATCGACACACGGACCTCCCTTCATCAGAGGGGGACCAGGCCGTAGTCTACCACGTTGGCCTAATGCGTGTTGATAGATTTCATACGCACTTGTGGGCATACAGGTTGCATTACGTCATGGGGCGGTTCTTCAAAATCACATCTTCTGCGACTTGAAAAAGCGCAAAGGGCCGTCTTAAAAGTTGGCTTTTGCTTGCCTTTCTTTTACCCTACTGTAGATCTCTATAAACTGTGGAAAGTCTTATCAGTCCGCAAGTTTTTTATATGGTATACCATTGTCAAGCAACATTCCTTGCTTAATTATGAGCCTAATAAAATAAATAAATTGTGCAGGAAAGATATATTTTGCTCCAGTCAAAGATTTTGTACTGGTTTTGCCCACCGATTTTTCTGCTATCAAAGTAGTAATCTCTATAATAAAATAAATAGAATTTTAAAAATTTACCCTCTTCCCAAAACAAAATATAACTCTGTGGTTACTAGTTGATTATTAAAACATGATTATTCTTTTACTGAAAAACTTATCTGATATAATATACCCTTATATACTTATAAATAATCTGTGATTACTAATTGCTTATTAAAACATAATTGTTCTTTTACTGAAAAACATCTGATATAACATACACTCTTATATACTTACACACACCCACGCACACGCGCGCGCACGCGCATACGCACGCACTCGCCGACGCACACACACACGGACGGGCCCACACACACGGACGGGCCCACACACATGGACGGGCCCACACACACGGACGCACCCACGCATGCGCACGCACACACACACACCCACACACACACACACACACCCACACACACACACACACCCACACACACACACACACACACACCCACACACACAGACTTTCTTAAATCATAAAATATCCGTTAAATATATAAAATGGTAATTTTAGTATTAGCATACAAGTTCTTCGCTAAGTCTATTAAGTTTTATATTTCATATTTAAAATAAACATTGTATCCTGTTTCCGAGGGTGAGTCCTGGTGATCTGTGATACAGGGATTCCATCTACTTTATACACCAGCTCCTCACTCTTTAGTGTTACTGATAATTATATAATTATAGTTATTTCGTAAATTACTTGTGACTTGTATTAAAAATAAATAAACTTATTATTATATTATTATTTGTATTATGGTGCATACCATAGAATTATTTGCTTATTCTATGGTGCATACTATGTAGAGCTATCACATCTACATGTAGTAGTGTATTTGCTCATTTAATTTACATATTGCCACTTGCTGAATAAATCCAGCTTGCTATAATTACGTAGTTCGTACACAAGCACTCTGTTACTAGGTGACGTCAATATACTAATATGATCCATATCAAATACCTAGCTTGCCTATATTATGGACATTTGGTCCCCATTTCACAAAACTAATGATAAATATTAATAAAATACTACTGAGAAACTGTTTAGTTCTGTGTGTCATGATTGACATTACTGAGAAATTTACTTCAAATTGTTTTATGAAAATAATGTCATAATATCGATAAATTGACAAAACAAGACCACAGCCTAAGTAAATTTGGTGTTGTCTATGGGAGTGCAAACGTCATAGGACTACTTCTATGCTTTAATTATTCTGCGTAGGTACCTACCTATTTATCATAAAAATAAACCACGTGAATTTTGACATAGATGATTTATGTACGAGGTAGGAACCTATTTAGTTTTCATTTTAGCCATGGGTGTTTTCGGATTCTTACGCAAACGAATTGTATCGGATTTAAGTTTTTGCAATCAATTTCAAAATCCGTTTTTAGAAATCGATATCATTATTATTTTGTCCACGTTTCGATTGTGATTCTATAGTTTTTACTCCGTGGTTTTAACTTTCTTAGCGAGCGACAAACGCAGTTTTCGTTTGTCGCTCGCTAAGACAAACGCAAACTAACTTAATCAAGAAATGTTCATGTAAATTTTAGTATTAGATATTGTAAAAGTTTAGGTTTCTTTTAGTTTTTATAATGATTATACCGATTTTCCTTTATGCGTATATTACGTAATGATAGAACACGAACTTTTCTGGTGCATTTAAAAGTTATTATATTTATAATAACTTTTCCTTTTTAGCTTTTTAGTTTTTGTTTTCCTTCGTTTACCATTTATAATTAAATAAAAAAATGCCTATTTGGTTTTTTATACTATTTACGGTACAGATTAAAACTATTTTAATTTCATGCTATTATTCATAAGACAATACAATATTACGTATCTTATACATAAAAAGCAGCGCATGTGTCACCAAGGTGAGATTGTATCAAAACAATATCTTAACATAAATAAACAAATACATAGTAGTTTGCAAATCTACTCTCTAGGTAGTTTCCCGCTCAAAACGAAGAATATTATTCTGTATCATGCATAAGTAATAATACAAACTAGACCTTATTGCTTGCACTCGTATTCCTATATTTCATTATAATGTTACCTTTCCTACAAGAAATTACCGAGACATTCGAATCGAATCTATTGAAGTGAAATTCACTCTATCTCGTTTATTCCGCCAACGCTTGCTTAGTTAGATAGAGATAAATTGAATTTAGATTATAGATTTGGCCAGATACGATTAAGTTTTATAGTTTGCGTTTGTCAAATCTTAGTTATTGTAGAGAAACTATATTTCTAGAAATAGTGATTTTAGTTGTTAGATTTTAGGTTTGGACGAATATGGTTTGGTTTTATAGTTTGTGTTTGTCAAATCTTAGTTATTGTAGCGAAACCGAATTTTTAAAAATCGTGATTTTAATTGATAGTTTTTAGATTTGATCAAATATGATTAGGTTTTATAGTTTGTGTTTGTCAAATCCTAGTTACTGTGGAGAAATCGAATTTCTAGAAATCGTGAGTCTCGTTGTTAGATTTTGTCGGATACGATTTAATTTTACTGTTTGTGTTTATTAAATCCTAGTTATTGTGAAATCGATGTAGTTTTACCTTGTTGAGCTGATTTTGTGAAATCGGTTTATAAATATTGGAATATCGAAAGGAAACTGATTTTGACTACTATCCGATTTCAGATACGTTTCGATATATCCAGTTAAGTTTTTTACGACTCTAGATAGAGGTCGTCACAGATTACTTATTAATGTGAGTTCGTCTGTGACGTGTGCTGTGATTGCTATTTCCGAGTGTTTCCTGTTACCTACGTACCACAGGCTACGTTCTTATTTCATATTTACCCGGTTCGAAAGTGAATGTAGTGTTGGAGTTTTTGCGGGTTTCTACATTTATTTTCCAGACTGTCGAATTACATATCAATTCAAGTGATAATTTACACATCGTTGAAGGATGAAAATGTGATACCAGGTATGTTACTTGAAACAATATTTTTTCATAACTTGTTCGTAGTCGACGTTTAACAGCTATTCATAATATTACAAATCATTCCTTGAGCAAATTGATTCTAAAAATAAATTTCATTGATTTCAAAATGTCATTAAATTAATTAAATCTCCTTGTTTACATAATATTCTGTCGAGATTTAAGAACCTTACATTAGTTATCATAAACGTCTCGCCTTGGGGGCGTCTTCTGGCGACCGACGTGTAATTATTCTGGGATCTGGAATCGCAAATTCTTCTTTTCTTGTACATGAATCATTGACATAATAGCAGTTTGACTGCTGAAGAGCGCTGTCGCGCTCTTATGTTGTGCCAAAAACGCGAAGAGCGCGATAGCGCTTTTCTTTTTTTATTATGCCAAGGCTGCGGAGAGCACAATAACCCTGCTCCGAATCTGTAAAAGTTATATCTCCAGTAAAGCTTTGCGTTTGCAGAGCATGTGATTTCAATTTGTTCCTTCAGCAGCCAAATGGATAGAAGGCAAATTTTGATTATCAAATTTTTAATAAATGAGAATTGAAGTAGATACTGTTAAGATTTTAGTAGGTAGATTTCATTGGTGTAATTTTTTATTTATAATTTAATAAAACATATTGATTGATGATAAATATAACTATATGAAATGCATTTGCACTTCATATAGTTTTGTGAATATTCAATTTTTATTTTATTGAACACAACATTTTGACCTAATTTTATTATTATTGAAGTTGTTTGATGAAATAATTTAACTTGTTTTGGCATATATTCCACATAATTTTTCAGATAAGTAATAAAAATAAAGCTTAAATCTATGGCATATAATTATTTATTTTGATCCTAGATAAAAAAACTTCTAATATCATATTTTTTATTTAAATTTGATGGGTTGGGTTTAGAATCATGCCTTAAAGATTATGTGAGGGCATTAAGAGATTCTGGAAGGTCTTTTGATACCCTTGAAACAACTTAACTGAAGCTGTGAAATTTTTTTAAACAGCAATATAAATATTATGTATATTTTTGTAAAAAATTAAATGTGATTATTCTAATTTTTTCTAGGCATTTCTTAAAGCAGGCTACACAAAGTGCTGGCTTGCACTCACAATTATCGTAATATATTTTTACTTTCTTTGCTCCAGTTGTGGCATACTGAGTATCTTTGAGGTTTGCTAAGCGTTTATTGCATTATGCACCACTCTCTTGTCCTCCTCGCAGATCCTTTGTACAAATTAAAAAATATTTTTATTTGTTGTTATTATTGCTTCACTAGGGGGATTCACCACATCCATAAACAGATGATCAATTATTTTTTTATGTAAATTTTAATATTTTTATGCCCTTAGATCCCCATTTTTTATAAACATGCCATACATTAATGAGAGAATTTGGCGCGGCACTGCCCCGCGGGGCGGATCCCTAGTTGAAGCGCTGCTGCCGCACGTAAAGATCGCGAATATCCACGCCGGCGTCAGCTTGTTAATAAAAAATAAATATATTACTATGTTATTGCTTAATACTTACCTAACCTTAAAAACAAGCTTTTTTAAAAAAAATCTTTTCTTAACCTATTACCCACCACAATACAAAAACAGTTGCACAAGACGGACTAAGGTCAATAGCTTCAAGCTGAAGTGTGCAATGATTTAAAACAAAATAACGAGAATTTTATTACTTTCATAGTCTGGTATCATTATTTTACAAATATATTTCATTCTGAAGTTGCAGTTATTGGAAGACAAAAATTTGAAAATGTGTCTCAAAAATGGGACATAGGCTATGGGTTATGGATATGGATGGATAATGGGTTAAAATTAATCCTTCATGTTTAATGCCTTTTTGATTCTAAACATTACACTGAGGTAACAAATTCTATAACACAATATTGCAACATCACACAGTTAAAATAATGAACCTATAATAAAGAATGCGTCAGGCCTTTAATTTGTTGAAATAAAAATTTTTATAATTCTTTAATTCTTTATTGTACAAATCACAAAAAATATGGTTATTAAAAATAAATGTACAAAGGCGAGCTTAACCCACAATTGAGTTTTCTACCAGCGAACCTTTGATATGAACCTTTGATATTTGAAAGATGCGGCAGTCCTTGTGAGGGTATAAAGTACAACAGACATAAAATTAAACTAAACATATACTACATAAAATAAATAACTGAAATGCTATACCTGACAAATGTGTACATATTGAAAT
>WUAW01008333.1:68797-80129 GCA_017165845.1 Thaumetopoea pityocampa | reverse complement strand
TTTCTACCCACAATCATATCAATCCATCTATGACTGAGACTTGTTCTTTGTTATATTTATTAATATCTACCGACAACTATAATTATGCAATTCTGATTAGAAATATTTTATTAGTAAAGGTGACGACTCGTAATTTCGCGATCTTTCGCGACACGGATAGCGCAGTGGTTTAAGCGTCCACTGCACTGTCGAGTGTTGTGAGTTCGATCCCCAGACGGGACAAAACTTTGTGTGAACCACAAATTGTTGTTCTGAGTCTGGGTGTTCTGTGTTCTCGTTATTTGAATGTTTGTAAAGTCCCCGAACCACAGGAATTAATCCTAATGCGGGAGGTGTCTTTAAAAAAAAATCGAACTAAAACCGTCTCGACTACTAATTTCAAGACGCCTTCCTCACCACACACGAGAAAACTTCCAACAGTTGCAACACAGAGGTTCTCAAACTTTCTTATCTCGTTGAGCATTTGATATGATTTTCGAGTTTAGGTAAACCCTCTGCATACCTATTTATTGATTTTTTTCAAACTAATCAGCTTCAGATGTGTTTTTGACAGTTGGTATGGACCCCGTGCAGGTCATCGATGACCCCTAAGAGTTTATTTCCACAACTTTGCGTATTAGAGGTGTAAATGATAGCATCATCATCATCACCAGGCCGTCGAAGTCCACTGCTGTACGTCGGACTCTCTCCTTAAAAGGAAAGGGATTTGATATAATCTCCACGCTTAATTAATCACTTTGTTGTGTGGCGCTGGTATAAAAATAGCGTCACTCCATATCTTCCCGTGGATACCGTGATAAAGGGCAGCAACGTTAGTCTGTTATTCAAACAAAATCTACTGTGATCTCCAAAACTTTAAATCAAGATCGTCCAATGTATACTTTATTGTTTTTATGTTCGTATTCTTTTTTATATTAGTATCCAATAAAGAATGCTCTATTTTATTATCTAGTCAGAAAGTTTGCGCACAGGTCAATCCCACTGGATATACCTCGTGTACAACGCTCCCTGAAAGTCTTCCCATCTGGCTCCCAATACGAAGGCACATGGGACGTTTTGGGCATGAGTGGTTACGGAGTTTATATATTTCCAAACGGTAATAATTTACTTGTACAATACATCCAGTCAAACTATTTGCAGCTTGTAATACGAATTACAGACCTTGTAGTGCATTGGTGCCAGACACGACTTGCTATCGAAATGTCGTGGGTACGATCCTTGTTCCACACGACTGAGTTATTTATAATTCATGTACGGTCTATATAGGATTGATCAATGTACTCATCGGAGATGTAAAACTTCGTGAGGAAACCTGCATGCCCGGATGGGTCTCTGAAGTCTATTAACCTGTAGTAGGCCAGTGTGGTAGACTACGACCTAATCCCTTCCTGATGAGGGGAGATCCATGTCCCTGTATTGAGGACGAATATAAACTAGGGCTGATAGGGGGATTATGATTACTAATTACAAGGAGCTTTAGATGTATCTGTACACTAAAAGGGATCTTCTTCAATCAGTAAGTATCGCTAATGATGACCTACGGATGTGAGACATGACCACAGAATATGAGCCTCATAAGAAAGCTCTCACCTAGCGAGCAATGGAAAGATTATGATCGGAATTTCCTTACGAGATAAAAAATTAAGGGAGTACTTAGATTTTTAGCCTGTCCGGCAAATAGACTTAAGTATACAAGTGAGCGACCCCCAACTTTCCGAGCTACTGTCTCTTCCTACTCCTTCCGAGATAGTAGTATCGTATATCCTATAATTATTTTTCTAGATCCCATATTCCTTACCCAATACACATTACCTACCTCATCCTCTTTAATTTCCTCTCAACTAAACCGTGGGAACGCAATGAAGAAGTTTATTAACACTTTTGAAACTTATAAAATGGCGGCATCGGTTTTCGCCACCCGACATGCCCGCGGGTGCGAAATCTGGGCTGCGGATAGCCACTTTGCTACATTGAACGATCATAGCAGGTGAATAAAGGTGGTCTCTACCTACCCCAATGGAAAAGAGACGTGACTGTATCTATGTATGTAGTATGTACTATGGTCATTATCTACGCTTATGGAATATCGGCGTGAGTGTATGTATGTATGTATAAAATACGCAATGACGCGATGCGTAGAAGAATCAGGGGTACCGATGTGGCTCAAGGAATTGCAAAACTGAAGTGGCAGTGCGCGGGGCACATCTTGCAAGCCGATGGATCTTAAGGTTCTAAAGTGTTGGAGTGACGACCACGAACCGGAAAGCGTAATGCGGTTCGAACCCCGACTAAGTGGACCGATGATGTAGATCTACTTTCAAATGAATAATACAGAAAAAGATTTATTTTGTTAGTTTTTTTCGTATGTAGCATCAACAACGCCATCTGGTAAAATAAACAGTTTTCAGTCTCATTTGATGTCTTCAAGATCTTTGTCTATGGACACTGATCTTTGTCTGTGGACACTGATTTTCGTCTATGGACACTGATCTTTGTCTACGGTCACTGAACTTTGTCTATGGACACTGATCTATGTCTATGGACACTGATCTTCGCCTATGGAGACTGATCTTTGTCTATGGCCACTGAACTTTGTCTATGGACACTGATCTTTGTCTATGGACACTGTTCTTTGTCTATGGGAGACTGATCTTTGCCTATGGACACCGGTCTTTTTTCTCATTTATGGTTTTTTACAAATTCAAAAAAAAATAGTGATTAGCTTTTTTTTCAAAATGATTAAATTTTTGACAATGATCTTTGTGTCCTTGTACCCTCCGAATAAAAGTGACGGATGTGTTGGCTTTTTTCTTCTTCTCTAAAAGAACAAAATATTACATAATTGATATCCTGAACAGCAACTATTGCTCATCATCAGGCTACCATCAGCCCATTTATGTCACTGCTCGACTTTCATTATCACTCCATGGAAGTTCGCTATTGGACATGGACCACAAAAGGGAGGGCTTTGCCGTAATCTCCACGCAGTCATCTGCTGCCCATTATCCTGGTTTATTTCCTTCAACTGGTTCTTACAATACCCACAAAAAGAGATAGGTAGATAATAGTTTGTCAGATTATCCTCAAATTTTATATTACTACTCTAGGTGTTGAATACGAAGGTGGGTTCGAAGATGGTATGTTCCATGGCATAGGCGAGATGCGTTACCCCAACGGAACTATTCTACGGGGCGAATGGGACAAGGGTGTTATGGTCGACAGGACATTGATCTTCGATGATGGCTTGGAGTACAGCGAGTACGACTGGAAATACTGCAAAATGCCCGATAGAAGGTATTTAAAGAAAAATTAACATAATACTTTAAGAAAATCTATAATAATGTACACAATTTTTTTGTGATCAAATACTGAAAAGCTGGATAACCTGCGCCTGTGCTCAAGGCTTTGTAAATTTGCCTCAACCAGAGAAGAGTCACCAATAAGCTTCATTGCACGCCTCTCCGTAGAGTCCAAGGCTGCTAGATGGCGTTTCCCAGCTTCAGCTCATAGTAGCAGCAGGTCGTGTGTGGAGTACTGCTGTCTGTAGCAGCAGTACTCCACACACGACCGGAATTGCGCCTCATACACCATGCTTATGCTGCTTAGCTGACTCGGTGTAAAATACTGTCAGACTTTAGGTAGGACTCCCATCTTTATAATGATGATGATAAAATACCTCCTCCTGATTAGGGGAGGTTTGTACACTTGGAGCGGGGACGATTATGGGCTGGGGATGGATGATAATATTATATAATTTATTTAACATTTATATTTTACTTTGATTACTTAGCAAAGTCGCGATCTTTATACCATTATAAATTGTTAAATGTCAAATTTTCAAAAATCAAAGATTTTTAAAAACAAACTGCTCAAATCGACTAATTAAGAGCTTCTGAAACCAAATCCGTCGATGTTTCTTTTTTTGTTCGGGCTTCACGCAAAAACCAGCGGGTAGATTTTGGTTAAACTGTTACAGTCTTAAAGGTACTATTTCGACTTAGATAATAGAGCATGTTTCATCAAAATCGATCTAGTAGAACTGAAGATACAGCTTGATTCCTGTTTTAGTAGCCGCCGCTAAGGTAGGAGAGGTAAAGTAAAAGTGGTTCATAGACTTTTTATATAAATCTATGATTGTGTCGGGATTTCCCATGTTGGGGAAAACCGACATTCACGTGGGGGAATCGCGGGTAAAAGCTAGTTACATATATAATACATTTTTGAATAACATAAATAAAAACAACCCTATTAATCCTGTACATTCATTAATCGGGGTAAATGCAATATAAAAAAATTACCCCTCATTCGTGTACGAAAATGGACACGGATTATAAATTGTAGCGCGGGCGAACAACCCGCGTATTTTTTGCGCCCCGTACTAATCGCCCCTCATAACGATTTGTTTCGCTAAGAGATTTGGATTTTTCCACCTAAATATAAAGGCTTGAAATGTAATGATGCTCTTTACGCCTTTTTCTTTTGTATTTTATCTTCATTTTTATTTCGATGAACGATAAAAAAAAATATGTATATTGGATATAGCAGACCAATATGTAGGTCACCTAATTACCACATTGCTCCGATTGCAGTAGGATAATGGGAAGCAGCGACGGCTAACGACTGATTGGTACAGTGACAGGAACTCTATTTTCAGTGCCAATGAGTCCCGGGTTCGAATCCTGGTAAAGACAAACTTTGTGCGATGAGCACAAAAGTTTGCATTCGAGTCATGGACGTGTTTATCTATTTATGTATTGCATTCATCTGTGTATATCGTTGTCTAGTAACTAGCCAAGACACAGGAAATCCTAGTTTGAGACTAGATCAATGTCTTTGAAAATGTCTAGAATATTATTATTATTATTCAATCAAAATCTACTGCAATCTCCAAGACGCCTGCGAAACGTGGAGACTATGGCAAATTCTCTCTTTTTTGAGAAGGAGGCCCATGTCCAGTAGTAAACAGGCTGATTATGATGAATGAGAAGCAGCATTGTCCTGCGATTCAAGCAGCATCTATTGCGATCTCCGAGACGCCTGCCAAGCGGAAAGTTTACAGCAAATGCGTCCCTTTTATGGAGAAAGCACATATTTAACAATGGATTCCTGGCGTCTGATGATAATTATTCCAATTCTAATCTATTCATACTATAATAAAACTAATGAAAACTATAGTAAAACTAATAACTGTAACTGTATAATAAAACTGTAACTCTTTATGTAACTCTAAATCTTACTATAACAAAACTGTACCTGCCAGATCTTTACACCGTTTTTTTTTAATTTTAATTGAGATGTATTTATTTATTTATTTGTTCTTTATTGTACACAAACAGATAAATACATTTGTAAATAAAGAAAAAGGGTGTATAAAGGCTTGCTTAACTCAAAAATTGAGTTCTGTTCCAGCAAACCTTAGAGTGTAAAAATATTTGAGTTTAGGAGATTATATTAATCATTATATTATATTTACACATCGATATCTATATCGCTAGATCAAAACATTTTTGTTTTGTGTTTGCCTATCTGTCCTTCTGTTCGTTCGTTCGTCCGTCTGTCTATTTACCTATCTCTTTAAAATAAGATCAGCCAAAAACCACCAAACGGGTTTTGACGGGACTTGTACTCATATATTGCTTAGAGACTGGAAGAGGGTTTAGAGTATGTTTTATTGTAATCCGTTACAAATGGAGAAATTATGATAGTGTATTCTTTTACTACATTTATGATCCTGAGAACCCCTGGAAGAGTTACCCAGGTGGACAATGTGAGCGAAGCCGGCGACAACAACCAGTACTATATAGATAAATTTATACTGTATTCTATTTTTTCTTTCCACAGTCAATATCTTGGCCTCAGATTATGTCGGCCATAATGCTTGATATTTCAGTTCTAATCAATCGTCATCATCATCATAGTATCAGCCCACAGATGTCCACTGCTGGACATAGGTCTCCTCTAATGATTGCCACACAGAGCGGCTATGAGCCGTCTGCGTCCATCGATTGCCCACGAATTGCGATTAACCGCCGTTACCAGGTCATCGGTCCACATAGTCGGAGGTTAACCTATACTTCATTTTCCGGTTCGGGGTCGCCACTCCAGCACTTTAGGACCCTAACGTCCATCGGTTCTGCGAGCTATCTGCCCCGCGCACTGCCACTTTAGTTTCGCAATACTTTAAGCTACATCGGCGACTATAGTTCTCCTGCGGATTATCTCATTACGTATCATAATATCTCGCAGGGAAAATAAATAAGGTAATATTTGAACACAATTTTATGGTACAGGTTCGCTATTGAGTACGCGAACGGACTGAAGCCGGCAGGACAGTCTTACCTTACGGCTCAACAGCCGACGAGAGACATACCAGCGGGGTACTACGATACTGGCGATGGGTTCTTCGACCCTAAAACTAAGGTCGTTTACAAAGCGGATGACCTCACAGCGATTTTGAGGTAAATATCTATCTAATACATATTATCGCTATGTGTACATTGGTGATCTAGTGATGCTAGACATGACTCGTGATCTAAAGGTTGTGGGTTCAATCTCGATTCTGTTCCATTTTAAACTCATGTACAGTCTAAATTGTGGATACTGATGTACTCAGCGAAAAAGTAAAATTCTGTAGTGGAAAGGAATATGGACTGGGGATGATTATATGATGATATGGTTAACGCTATATGATATCGGCTTAATATAGCGTCACCTTATTAGTTCCCATGGGTGCTGCGAGAATAGACTGAGAAATGAAATAGGATAGTGTGCAACAGCAATACTTTTTCTTTTTCGTGCAGAAAGTTCCTGACGCATACCCCTATGTTGCGAGTACGTCACAACGGTTACGTGGTGTTTGCACTCGCTACCAGCTGCACGCGTCCTTCTGTAGATTATTCCATTCGTCCTTCCATAGTGAGCAGCAATATCCTGCGTTTTAATGAAAATCTGCTAACGCCTGATAAATTTATTAAGGTTGATGCGACTTTTGGGATATTGGTGGATGCTAATACTGCCGTGGGTTTTTGAAAATTAATATGAGCTGATGCTCGTACTGTTGTTTGGATAAATTACATATGTAAAAAAATTAAGTAAAATGCTAAGTTGGTAATGAAAAAAGTAAAATACATTTTTATATTATAGAATTATTTTTTAGTTAATAATTAGAATTTTTATCTCCAGTTTCTTACTTTATTATTAACTTTTTAATATTTATTATTATTGAAAGTTCAGGAGCGGCAAATTGTATTTTAAAATTAAAAGCTGCGCTATTTTTCAGCAGCGTGACGATTGCGGCTCGGCTTATAAATTAATCCTGCGGAACTAAATAATTGATCGCTCGGTTGGCCAGAACGCGGCACATGCCATAATCTTCAGTTTTAATCAATGCGAATGCTGCTGTTAATATTCACAATAACCCCACGACCTACGCACTTGAGACTACTATCTTCACGTACCATTTGCTTTCATTTATTTACCTAAAATATCATCAAATCCCGTCACGTGTATCTCTGTCCACCACAACAGATCACAGTCATCTCGAAGATTACCATACCAACTGGTATATTACCGTACCATCAGACACCTCCGGATTTAGGGGGGGGAGGGGGGGGGGCAGACTGGGCCACCCACTCCGGGCGGAAGTTTCAGTGGGCGCCAAAATAATAATATAATATGATTAAAAATAAAAAAACTTGCTCCACAAAGCAGCTAGCATTCCCAAGCCCGGTTGGCTTACCAACACTTGTAAAACCAGCCACCGTACGGGCCCACACCACGAGTGAACTTGTGCACCGGTGCACTAGTGTCAACAATTGACATCTTTTTAGTGAAATTGACGTCATTTAGCTATTAAAAAATTCATTTCGAAGATTTTATTTGAACTAATTTCATTAATTTCTCTATTTTAATTAAAAATTAACTCGGCTCTTTATACTATAAAGACTGGTACACAAGTGTGACTGCAACGTTTGAAATTGTGTCTTGAGCTACCTTTGTTGCAGTACACATGTGTACCAGCCTTTAAAGTTCTCAGTAGATTGTTGGCAACATCCAATGGCAGGATTTTTAATTTATATACTTATTTTTTACTCCTTGGAGTAGGACAAATTAAAAAAAATGGGGCGCCAATATCAAGTTTCTGCCCCGTTTCGAAAAAATCGTAGAACCGGGGCTGCCATCAGGTAAATCACCCGCCCACAACCGATACCTAGTGCCAGCTGTAAGTAGTGTACCTAGTGCCGCCGCAATACGTTATATCTCGTATCTTCAAAGTTGTCTATATCGTATTGTATTTCATTTATTTGTTGTTTATTTACTTGTGCATCACAACAATTCCCCGTCAATCGTCATCATCATCATATCAGCCTACAGACGTCCACTGCTGGACAAGGCTTCCTCTACCGATCGCCACATTGAGCGGCTATGAGCCGCCTGCATCCACCGATTGCCCGCAACCTTCACCAGGTCATCGGTCTATCTAGTCGGGGGTCTACACGCATTACGCTTCCCCACTTTAAAACCCCAACGTCCATCGGTCCTGCGAACTATGTGTGCCATTAGTTGTGCAACTTCAATTTTGCAATCCTTGGAGCCACGTCGGCAACTAGTTCTCCTGCGGACTGCGGACATTATGAATCCTGTCTTGCAGGGATATTCCGAGCATAGCTCTTTCCATTGTTCGCTGCATGATGTTGAGCTTTCTTATGAGGCCCATAGTCAGTAGTCATGTTTCAGATCCATAGGTCATCACTGGCAATACGCACTGATTGAATCTTTTATCTCAAAAACTTGTCTTAAGGTATTGCGGTATTTTTTACGAGAACAGTTTCCCAAACAGCGTACTTCTACAGACGCAAAAACGTCTCCGATGTGACTTGTTAGATTATTAAAAGCTTTTAATTATTAATCTTATTATTAAAAGCTTTTTAACTGTCAACAATAAATAGAATTAATGAAATATTTTCGTTTTACACGAACCTGTACAAATATCAGGCGGACGTGTGCCCGACTGTAATTGCCGGTCTCTAAGCGGCGCGTTAATTGCTGTGTTAATGGATTTCGCGATTGGAGCCCTTTTCACACCTCATAGCTTGGTATATAAAAATTACATATCATATTTCTAAATTTCATAACAGCTAACATTATTTCTGATATTGTAAAATTTTGCTAAGTTTTTTGAAATATTTTTTCAAATTAAATGAAATATATTTATTTGCATAAAACATGGCATACAGAAGGTGTGGTTCAAAGAAAAACAACATAAAACACCATATTCTGCCCATGCAAGACATGCAAATATTAAAAAAATCACAATATCCCACCGGAAAAAATAGCTAACATACTGAAAAACCATAGTGCTAGCTAGTTTTATGGTTAACAGTTTACAATAAGCGTCCTTTAGCGTTTTGCAGAACCGGTTAGCTGGTAGTTCTTTGATGATGATGATGACAGTAAAATGCTGCAAGTTTATCAATATTTTTACTTATTAGGAGTTTTGTCTAAGATCGCATAGACTAGACGAAAATCTACGCGTTTCAATCACCTTAAAATATATAAGCACATCACAATGTAATTTCAGTTCTATTCTTGTTACTATGTTATTATTCCTATGTTATATATCAAATTGACGATTGATCGCTTCTGTAGCTCTGATTCTGCTTTCTGTACTAATTGGTCCCTGGCTTGAATCCCGTTAGGGACATACTTTGTATGATGAGCGCGATTGCTTGTACCCGAGTCATGGATGTATATCTATATATTGACGGTTGAAAAGTAATAGGGTATAAGAGACAAAAACCAAATTGTTTAGGAGAGCAGTTTAATTGCAGAGTCATGGGAGTAAGCGCATCCGAAAAAGCGGACAATTTTAAGTAGGATGACATACATAACTCATTTTCGACCAAAATGTTGCTGATCCCCTATTACCTATCTACTTATATAGATAAATATATAGTATATCCTTATCTAGTACCCAAGACACAAAGAACCCTAGTTTCAGATTGGATTAATATGTTTGAAAAAAGTGTCCACAAAACATCACAATATATTATATTAATGTGAAATACTAAAACAAAATTTCACATAATCCATCTTTTAGAGTTCCGCCAAACGTAAAATAAGTAAAATATTTTTTAGAATTGAAATGTTTCATTCCGTTTAATAAAAAAACTTTTAAATATCTTTTTCTAAACGCAGCTTTTGTCAATCTTATCAAGCAAGCATTAAAGGTTCATTAAATAAATTGCATGTTGAAATATTTAATTTTGAATACAGAGCTAAATTTCAAAGCGATAATGGCAAAGGAGTTGACAGGCAGTGTGGGTCTGCTGTAAATATGTATAATTATGGTAATAGCGGCATAACGATTTTATGATATTTAATAATGTTTGAAATATTTGTACGCCACTGCATGTTGGCATAACATAGCGAACCTCAAAACAAAATCCAACTTGTTTACTACCTATGTTAAACAAATAATACATGAATGAATGAAACTGTAACAAACCATAGCAATAACATCAAATCATTATATACTTAAATGAACTATTGACAACACAACTATTCAATTCAGTACACTTTGCTACTCTAGGTTCTTCATGGAGTAAATTATTTATTACCGGATTATTAAAAAACGCAAATAAATATCGAAAAACTTTGTTTCACAATAAAACCATAGAAATTATTTTAAGTAACTCATTAACCATTACTCGAAAATACCCTAACTGTACCATTTCACATGTATGTTGTATCGGTATATAAAAAAAAATGAAAAAACCCAACTGCGTGAAAAATGTATTTCTTTTTTATAATTTTGATATATCTAGTGTCACTCTCACAGTTAAGACGAATCTAACAACACCTCTTAAGCTATAATCCATCAAGCCGTGTAGGCTACAGAGAGTGCCAAAGAAATATACATACGCTCGAAAAACAGAACCGTCCTTCTGGCGCAGTTGGGTAAAAAGGCAAATTGCAGTCTTAATTGTATTATTTTTTAATATATTTCACAAACGATTATAATGAAATAAAAACTTTATTAATTAAAATTATGCAAGTATTATTCTCATAATCCAGTAAAAGTATTATGAGCCATCACTCTAGGCTAGGATGAAATGAAAAAAGCTCTCAGAAAAACAAACGGTCATTTAGTTAGACGTAGAAATATTTATGTAGCTTACGCCATTATTGCTCTCGCTTTGTTTACCTTCTCTGCGGAAATACCGAAATAAATGAGACGAAACAGACAAGGTACTATTTATTATATGTATGTCGCCGCGGAACCAGCGCTTAGTTGTATTTAGCGCCATCTATCCATTCGAAATGTCAACAT
>WUAW01008333.1:50147-62312 GCA_017165845.1 Thaumetopoea pityocampa | reverse complement strand
TCAGAGGAAGTCCTACATGGGACTACCGCAAATCGCAAAGGCAGCTTGCAGGACTTACCAGACTCCTACTGACTAAAAACTCTGCAGTAGCTTTCATCGACATGTTCTAGAAGTTTTGGGAACTTGCTTCCTCTGCACAATAGCACCTAAAGGTATTTACGTCGGCATGTACCTGCATAAGTACATTGGTGCTCTAGTGGTGTCAGACACGGCTTGCAATCAAAAGGTCATAAGTTCGATCCCGGTTCCGTACCAATAAGTTATTTCAAATTCATGTACAGTCTATACTGTAGATACCAATATACTTAACTGAGAAAGAAACCTTTGAGAGGAAACCTTCATATGCGCATGGGTATGTGAAGTCTATCAACCTGCACTGGGCCAGTGTGGTAGACTGCGGCCTAATTCCCCTCCTGATTAGGGGAGGTTATATCTCTATTGTGGTGACGAATATAGACTGGGGATGATGGATGATAATATACCTACATACAGCCTGGATGTAGTTCATAATTACATAAAACGCTAACTCTGATATCCCATAAGGTTAAACAGTGTCTACAGCACATGCTTTGATGATGACAAGACTTATTTTCATAGGAATTATTTTCCGTAATTATTTTTCTCAGCCGAGCCTTGATTTGTTCTAGGCTTTGGAGAAGTAACAATCCTCACCCGCGTCTGGCAGATCGGAATACCGTCCTCTTATTAGATTCGATGTCGCCTGAAACCGTTCAGTTTCTACATTTAAAACAATACATTTATTTAAGACTATTATTATTATTTATATACCTGTGAGAGACTATTATTATTATTTATATTATTTATATGACCCAGATACTGATTATACCGAGATTTCGAAAAATTTTAAAAATATACATTATATTTTTTAAAAAGAATTTTCATTCTAATTTAATACTTACTAGTAGTTCCCTATATAAGCAACTCTTGAGTCATATCAATTAAAAAATGTTTGAGATTTTCTTTCATCCGAATAAGCTTTGCAATACATTTAAAATCCTTGATTTCAATCAGTAATTTTCAATTTCAACCTTCAACTATGAACAGCCTTTTTCCCGTGATGGTCACAATAATCATAAAATTCTGACAAGTTTTAGACTGACCGGTCGTTATCCGCGAATAACCACACCAAACTACTCAATCGATCATTCTTAGACTTTTCCGCCTCGTTACGAACATCAAGATTGCCATAAATGAGGGCTGTCAGACTGTACAACTCCACCCATCGATCTCAATTTCTTCATCTTTGTGAGGTGAGGATCTTTAATATATTTAACTAATGATGACCTCGCCGCACTATACGGAATACCGATCTCCTCACTACCTGATCTCATAAAGAAGGAAACATTTATTTTGTCCCACAAATAAGTATATACGAATAAACAATAAACACAAGACAAAGACAAAAGACACCGCGTGAAACAGAAATTGGTCCCTATCTCAGCTGGTGCTGCAGCTAAGATGCAGCGCTGGTATTCTGACAGGGCCAGAGAGGTGTATATATATAAAACATACACATATAAATACACACATATACAGGTTCACATACATGGAATTATCCCCACATACACAAAACCCCTGCCCCGAAAGCTATATTAAATTATTTTAAAGAACATAACTTTCGACAAACATAATTGCGATACGGTGACCTGCATTAATATTATACCTATATGTATATTCAAGTTATGTAGTCGTGCATCACTCTTGTCGGCATTTTTTGCGGGACGGATAGCAGGACCAGCGGACGACTGCAATGTGTTTATTTTCCTAAACAAAAGGACAAAAAAGCATGTTAGATGCTATTCAACTGAGTGTAAGCAATCAGCATCATCAATGGATATCTACAACCCCAGAGAAGTCATTAATGCATAATATGGTGAAATTAATAATCTAAAAAAATAACCCTATAAGAAATCAGATGAACATTATCTGAGGGAGTTTTGTTGGCAACATATATATTTATTTAATTATTTGAAACATTGGAAACTGTGACTAACATAGCAGTGTGACCGTATTTTTTCAAAGCAATAGAGGCCTGCGGGATCTCGTTGGCTGGACAAGATGGTATTCATCGGATTGACATCAGTATGGGAGTACTACTCCATGAATTTGACATCTTACAAAATTGTGTTGCTTCTAGAAAAAATATAAATCCGAATGTAACGAAACGTAAATAAATCTGTAGTAGGATGAAATGAAACGTATTAATTAATGTGTAACCAAACCGTAGGTTAATATTGTTCTGTGGTGTAACCTGTTTATAAATGAACATCATAACTATAACCAAATAGAATGCTTTTTTTATCGACATTATTATATTATGATAAGGCATAATTGCACATTTAGGATACGGAACGGAAATAATTATTGCAACGACAACCACCATTAATGTTGAATCTCAGAATAATGTTGAATAATTAAGGAGTTTTGGCAGCAACCCGATCGAAGCATCACTTGAAGTTTTGTTTTAACGTTTTATATTAGTTTATTGTGATGTTTAATATATAAATTTGGTGGTATTTTGTATATTAATCGTCAATAATCATGAACAATATTGAAACATTGGAACAAAACTATGACTAACATAGGAAAGTGTCCGTATTTTTTCAAAACGATAGACGTGTAGAATTCTGCCTGATCAAATTGGTATTCGCCGGATTGACTTAAAACTCCATAGAACCAATAAAATGTGACCGATATTTTAAGTTTCAGATACCAGGCCATAAAATACAATAAAAAAAATGATTGGAAATAACAAATAGGAAAGAGAGCGTGGAAGTAGTTTTTTTTGCTGGAATCATAAAAATAAGTTGATAATATTTCACTGTAAAAATTATTATTAAAATAGTCGTCAAGTTCCTAGTTTAGTCCGGTGTTTTATAAAAAAAGGTACCTTTATACATTTGGAGATATTTTAATAAAAAGTAGTCCGGTCACTCGGGTTAAAATTTTGTTGTTTTAGGCTATAAAATATTGTGAAAGTCTACTAAGAATGTTATTAAAATGAAGTGTCACTACGAAGTACTATGTCTATCGAAAGAGGCAAGCGCCTCTGAGATAAAAAAATCTTACCGACGCTTAGCGCTACAATGGCACCCCGACAAAAATTTGGAAAATTTGCAAGAAGCGAAAGAACAGTTTCAACTCGTGCAAAACGCATACGAAGTACTCTCGGACCCACAAGAAAGAGCTTGGTAATTATCAACTATTCATGAAAAAAACATAATTTTAACAATAATAGTTGTAGTCATTACTTTGCAAATGAAGATACATCCACAATTAAACCCTGTTATACATATTAAATCCAACTAAGATTTTTTTACTTTTGAGTAAATTTGATTTGAAATTTAGAAGTGAAGACCGAGAAATAGCCCAAATTATATTCATCTAAAAGAATTACTGTGTAATGATACAAAATATAAAAATGCTTTTACTCAACTTTATGCTCTGGCATTAAGGTACATATTTACGTTTTTTAGAAATAATTAATTCATGACACACTTAAATTTTTTTTTATGCAAATGTCTCCAGATTGTCAGAATATACAAGACATCCTCAATATATCAATAACTTAATTTCTTGTAAATTCTGTATTACAACTAATCTACATAACAGGGCCCAATTGAAATATGGATGATGATCATCTATCACCTGTGCTACCTATCTACCTTTATACCAAATTTAAGACGTTTACGTGGCTAGACTGTAATATGACAAACAGATTTTTTAAACTTATTTGTAGGAATAATGTGTAAAATTATGTATAACACAGATAAAAGATAGCATTGGGAATATTAGATAACATCAATGAAATAGGGATCTCAGTTTTGATATATATTTATCAGTATCCTTTATTTAGATTGTTGAAGTAATTAAATAGAAAAAACTGTTTTTAAATGTTGTATTTATTCATTTAGGTATGACAATCACAGAGAACAGCTATTACGTGGAGCTGGCAGCTCATACAATGATGACAGTCTTGATGTATACCCATACTTCAGTCCATCATGTTACAAAGGATTCGGTGATGATCCTCAAGGTTTTTATGGAGTTTATTCGGAGGTAAATTTATGATAAATTATTATATAATGTTAAACTACAATAAATAACTTGAGTATTTGTATAAGGGCTAATTGCAATAATATTAGTTTTTATAAATGAAAAGATTTAATGCTTGAAATATCAATATCAGTTAAATGTTTATTATATTGATATAACATCTTATATAAATATATATTTGTTTAATTTCATTATATAGTTTATTAGAGACATTATTGAAGTTTTATAATAAAGGTTAACTTATTTTATTAAGATATATAAAGTATATCTCAAGTAATTTCTGCCAAAGAAATGTTAATTGTAATTTAATTGTTAAAATAAGTCTGATTTAAATATAAAAATGATGAAAATTCAGTTTTTTTTTATTAATATATCCATATTTAATGTAGCTATTAATTATATATACTAATAAAGCCTCTAGATTTATAAAATAACTTAAAGACATGGACCTCTTAAGCTCCCATGTCAATGCTTATGTAAAATAAAAATCACAAAACCACATCCTACCTAAAGGTTAATTATCATTATACTTTTACATTATTGTATTATACTTGTGTTTTAACATGCCCTAAATTATCATTACAGGTGTTCTCAAAACTAGCTAGTGAGGAGACAGATTTCCTTGAGGATCCTGAAGATGTAGCTAAAATCCCCAAATTTGGCAACTCATCCACACCTTATGAAGATGTTCATGAATTCTATGCATATTGGATGGCTTTCTCAACTAATAAGAGTAAGAAACTTATGTAATTACGATATTTGTTCTTCTCTTGATCACATTGCTTACCAGGTGTATTGGTGATCATTTATTGTTTAGTGGTGTTGCCCAAGCTTTGATAAACAAAATTTTCTCACTTATAAAACCTCCGTGATATTATATCCTATTTTAAGACTTGTGTCATTGTCATCACTAGTGGCCCTAAAGACTACACTCGAGTGATAAGAGACTACTCTAAAGAGATAAATTTCATGCAATTAAAAACTAAATTTATTTGTAATAGGTCATGTCTTAGATTTTATTTCTTAACTTATAACTAATATTACAGCATGGCAGATGACAGATTTCCATTTAATATGGCTGAGAAGAATGGTGTTTTTTGTGCAGATATTGATGCAGCAAAGAATAAATTGATATCTACAAAATCACTAGTTTTAGGAGAGTGTTGTTAATAACGCGAAAGTGATATAACTTCGTAAAAATAGGCATAGTTGTCTTTATATACGCGACAAAATACAACGAAAAATGAGATATTTCATGAAAAAAGTATCACATAAAAAATCTAAATTCAATTATGTAAAAAAGTGAATTTCGCAGAAACGTAGTTGTCTTTTTATTCTTTGCTGCCGTCGATATGTTCATGAAAGACCACATACCAAAAAACAAATTGAACAAGGACCACTATCTACATAATCATACCCTTGTTTTGTCTCTTCTTGTACAAAAGCCTTTTTCCATGTCTTCCAATGTCTGTGAATATATTGTTTTTAAGAATAATGTGTGTACAGTGGAAACTCGAGTAACTGGACTAATGGTTGTCGTTAGGCATTCGTATAATCGAAAATCTGGATAATTATCCAGATTTATCACTTTTCATATCACTTTTCTTCATACATTCAATTGAATGTATGAAGAAAAGTGATATTTGTATATATTATTACATAATACATAATGCTAGGTGTTTGTTAAAAACAATAAAAACATATTAGACTTACCAACAAGAATCAATGTTTATTAAGAATTTATTAAGAGATACATTTTCATACGTACTTAGGTATTTATGTATATACATATATATGTATATACGTAGGTACGTATATACATATACATGTATGTGTATATACATGTATAGGTAGGTACCTAAGTACGTATATACATAAATATGTATATACGTACTTAGGTAGGTAGTATTTATGTACATACATATTTCTTAAATTACTAAAATACTGCAATCTTAAACATGAAATAAAATATGTACTGCATATATAGTTTAATCGGTTTGAAATATTTGGTAATTTTCATTTAGTAATCACGAAATAAAATATTTACGTAGTAATATCTACGTACATATTTAATCGCGGATAGCGGTCCGGATAATCGTGAAACCGTATAACTGAGGGCCCGATAATCGAGTAAATATATATATATGATAATCGAGAGAGAGAGAAAACATACATACAGTAGAGTATGTATGTTTTCTCATCATAACTTCAAAATTCTGGAACTAATGTGTGTGCTATTGTTAGAATCTCTAATCAAATGATATAAGCTAGAGGTGTTTGAAAAAAAAATTCTTGTTGCAATGTTCGAAATATAGTTATGTATTTTGAATAATTTTTATATAAACTTGTTTGCATTCTTCTACTTACCTTTGTTTTTTTGTAGAGCACCTATTATCCATCGCTAAGGTGGCAGAAATGAAAGTACACCTAAATGTTTTCTTATTTTTTTTATTCTAGGTTATGTATGGCTAGACCAACATGAAATATCACAGGGTGACAATAGAAGAATCATTAAGTTAATGGAGAAAGAAAACAATAAGATCAGGCAGAAGGCACGCAAAGAGAGGAATGAGGAAATAAGGAGGTTGGTCAGCTTTGTTCGAAGGAAAGACAAGAGGGTTATTGAACATACTAAACTTCTGCAAGAGAAAGCTGAAGAAAATAAGAAGAAGGTAAAAACACTATCTATTTCTGTGTGGCGCTGGTGTAATAATTCTTACCGCGGATGCTGTGAGAACCAGCTAAGGGATACACCACAATAATGGCAAATGTACTACAATCTCCAGGTTGCCTGCCAAACATGGAGATATGGCAAATTCCTTTTTATATACGAAGCCCATGGGCTTCATCCATGAACAACTTCTGGACATGTCCAGCCATGGACTTCTATGAACTGGCTTATTAAGGTTTATTATAAACATTTATTTGTTAGTCCCATAATAATAATTGTTGGGTAGTAAAAGGTGGTCGACTAATCTGGTGTACTTTCACCTCTGCTAGCTCGGGGCGCCGGATAGTCGCAGGCTCCTCCGCTTCCACATCTATCACCCAGGAAAATCCACAAGCGCTGATCTGTTTGGATAGTCCCCGATGTGTCGGTGTGCAGGAAATTTTGACCGAACAATTCGCGTATTTTTTCACTCGCCACGGGAGCACAAAATGTTGCGCGCGCGACCCGTTTTACTTTGCAACTGTCGCACGGCGCTTGGTCGCGGCGATTAATGATAATCTCAATTATAATTAGACAATTGATAATCACAATTAATTTTCAGGCTGAACAAATGAGAAGGGATAGGATAATACAAAGGCAGAAGGAGATAGAAGAAGCTAAAAAAAGAGAAGGTGAGTCCTCATTCCTTCAAAGTGAGGACTATCAAAAAAAGCTAAGTGAGATTGAATCTCTGTTGGCAGAGGAGTTTGGTTTGTCTTCTGATGACGACACTATCAGCGAGGGTGGAATGGAGAGCAGTAATGAAGAAAGTTCTAAAACTGAAGAGGTAAATATGACAGTCTGATCTGATATTAGATGCTTATAAAATCCATTGCATGCTGGGAGATCTGGCTGAGGCATACACCAGTGTAGTGGAAAACAGCGTTAACCGGTGGTTCAAGAAATATCTACTGTGGTGTCCAAACAGCTGTGAACTTGAACAAAGTACAGCACGAATTTTCATGTCGCCCGACATAAGGAAACAAGAGGATTGCTAGAGTTCTTTGCAACATGTTGATATGCAAAAGTGGAATGGAGGGTATGAAGCCATAGTGTACCATGCTGGCCTAGTGCGGGTTGGCCGTCTACACACACTGTGACTTCACATACCATGCAAGCATGCATGTTTTCTCATGAAATTTTTCCTTCTGCGTAAAAGTTAAAGACATATACTAAAGTACATCTCTACAATGTAGGACAGAGGTTCCCAGACATTTTTTCTCATAGACCAATCTATCAAAATTTAGCTGGTTTCGGTAGACCCCTTGCAGATACATTACTACCATATTCCCAAAACTCGACAAAAAATGTGAAGATTAGATCTAACTATGGAAATTTGCGTACGCCAACGTAGACCCCCGTCGAAACTCCCGTGGACCACTGGGAACTAAAGATGTAGACTATACAAGAATTAAAAATAACTCAGTGGTACAGGACCGGAATCGAACCTGCACCCTTTTGATCGCAATCGGTGTCTGGCACCACTAGACCACCACTGAACTTTGTAAATGTAGACATGAAAACAGTCAAGCCTAAACTATACATTCTTCTTTTTCATCAGCCCGTACAAGTCCACTGCTGGATATGAGCCTGCTCCTTAAAAAGCAGGGATCTTCCATAATCTCCATGCTTAGGTGTCTTGGATTGGATTGCAGTAGATTTTAATTAAATAGTAAGATAATACTGCTGAACATTATCCTGGTATATCCCTTAGCTGGTTTCCACGGGAAGAGATGCAGTGACGCTATTATTATGCCGGCGTCACAGCGGTTATACATTAGAATGTAATATCTGTCCACAGTAAGAATTACTTGACACTTCCTCTTTATTATATTCATAACTTCACGGGTAACCAAAACATTTTTGAGATAAAAAATATCTTATGTTATTATTATTATTATACCGAAAACGTCCAATGGTAATCATCATCATCATCCCCAGTCCATATCGTCCCCACTAAAGGGGCACGGACCTCCCCTGATCAGGAGGGGGATTAGGCCGTAGTCTACCGCACTGGCCTAGTGCGGGTAGACTTCACACACCCATGCGGGCATGCAAGTTTCCTCACGAAGTTTTCCTTCTCCGTTAAGTACATTGGTGTCTACGATGTAGACCGTACATGAATTACAAATAATAACTCAGTGGTACGGGACCGGGATTCGAACCCACGACCCTTCGATCGTAAGCCGTGTCTAAAACCACTACACCACCAATGCACCAATGGTAATACTTAATTAAAACTGGTATTAATACATATAAAAGTCACATCACAAAACCAAAATAATACATAAAAATAACAAGAAATAATATTAACCTAGACCCATATAGAGAATGGCCCTAATTAATAATAGTGGTCTATTTTTTTTTTGAGTCTAGCACATCCCTATAATTCAGACATTTCAAACGAGGAACAGACAGATATATTTTTATTATTTATATATATTATATATTTTTTAAACAAAGGGGTTTTCTTATATTGCGAGCTGACTGATTTTGTTTTAAACGCTACTTTATGTTATCATTCTTCAGTGTTCCAGTAGGTGTTACCTGCTATTAAAATCCCATAAGAATCGGTGCAATGTTTCGAAATTTAGCCCAGACAAAAAAAATTGTTTGGATTTAGTTAAAATTAAAACAGCCGTACAAACTTTAAAAAAAAGCACTTATTTCGAAATTCCAACATACATTTTAAATATATCATACTAATAGTAGATATAGATTGTTTGAGCACATAAATATCTACTATATATAAATTAATATTTCAGGCGAGTGAAGCTTCAAAAGCAACAGAAAAATCAACAAAACCCAAACAAAATATACGGAACCTGTATTGTTCCGCTTGTAATAAGCTATTTAAAAATATTAAATCATTTGAAAATCACGAGAATAGTAAGAAACACAAAGAGAATGTTACCAATATGACATTAGATGATGACATTGATATATCAAATAATGACGACGACGACGACGACGAAGACGACGATGGTGATGATGAAATTGATGATGTTCCAGTAAAGAATGACCAGGGTGGTAAATTGAATGGTCAAACTGAGGATGAAGAACATTTTGGGAACTCTACTTCGGATATTGAAGATAATGACGTTAGAGAAACGCTAAGTGACGATTCTGATAAAATTCAGGTATTTGTATGGTATTGAATTATTACGTGGCGCCAACATAATAATAGCCTCACTCCATTTTTTCCCGTGAATGCTGTAAGAACCAGTTAAAGCATGTACCAGTTAATCCAGCTTTATCCTGTTATTCAATCAAAATCGACTGCGATCTCCAAAATGCAAGTGTTAAGATTATGGCAAACACCTCCCCTTCAAGGGAAAGGCATATGTCCAGTGGTCTTCCATGGTCTTATGATAATGATGAATTAGAGAATACTAATGCGATATCTAGGAATATTCAGCAAGGGATGTTTACAAATGTTAGGATACTTAACACATTGTTGACCGGCAACTTTAGTGAAAATATATCTCATGCCACCGGCTATTATTTCGTAATTGGATGTGGAAGTAAAACAATTTAAATTAAGTTTAATAAATTTCATTTATAATTATTCAATTTTTAATATTTCTTTTCGTGTGATAACCAGTATAACAATCACCTACGTGTAATGATACACAACAGCTTTTACAAATATATCTAGTTTCGCTTTGAAGAGCATACTCGACACACCTTAGTCGGATTTGTTTTTCTGATAGTGACTATTTTTTCTAAGACGGTAGTCTCTTAGTTGTCCGGAAAACCTGAAGGGTGTATCATTATAAGGGTAGTGATACACCCTTCAGGCTTTACTATTTTAACTAAGTTAAAATAGCTATTTTAGAAATTTGTTGAATTTGAGCTGTTTACAGGTGCAATGCTGCATTCTTTGGAATCCACAGTTATCCATTTACTGGGTACTTCCCGTAGAAAGTTTTTGTGTCTCGTTTTATTTTCTGGCAGATAAGTACAGTACATTTAATATGCATTGAACAAGGTACAGTATATCAGAAAAATATGCTAATTTTTGTACCAAAAGTGCAGTTTACTCGTGGCTGATCAGTAACATTTGTCCATAAAAACACAAACTAACTCGTGACCGGTCAACAATGTGTTAAAATTATTGAATATTCTTACAAAAAGAAACTAAATTAATGATCAATCTTAATCTGAAAACAGATTTAGCATTAAAATTATGAATAACAAGCACTTTTTTAGTATGAATTTTAAGATTATTCAATATATTGTATATTATTCATACTTAAGTGAGCGCTGGCTGTAGTTAAGTAGACACTCAGAAATACCGTGTTATAGAGTAGGATACTGAAGTGAATGTATCCATCACATCTCATAACGATATTATGTTACATATATATTAGTATTAATTTACGTGACAGCCAAGTGGTGTTTTTACGTGCAGAAATGCCTCATGCATATGGCATGGCACAACGGTTGTGTGGTTTCACCCACTAAAATACACGGGGTCCATCTAGACCATTGATACCCAAAATGGTCTATATCAACCCACAAGGGTCAACGGGGATCTGCAAGGGGTCCACGCCAACTGTCAAAACTACATTTGATGTTAATAAATTTGCAAAAATTTTATATTATTATTGCTTTGGGGGTCTACCCAAAAGTGAAAAACATTACAAGTGGTCTACAAAACAAAAAAGTTTGAGGACCTCTGATCTAGACCCTTGTAGCTGACCGCGGGGGTACACTAGTATACATCTGCGATGCTGGCGGGCTTGACTGTTCGCACGAGCCTCGTCTTGTGCAAGGAGTCTGGCTCTCTGACTCCCCTCTCTGGGGTGTGCTTGACGCAGCGCGCCCTCGCCACGAGCTTGCTTCCTTTCGAGCAACGGGATACGCTCCCCGCCGGTGATAGGCTACTTATTAGGGCAGGAATAGATCCACGTAAGCCCTACGCCTGCACCCGGACGTAGCCTAGTGATATGACCGTGCGTGCAGCGTGTCAAGTTATAAGGCGTATTTCGAGATTAAATCCTAGACACGCAAATCGGACGCAGAAATCAATCGCATATAAATAATATAATAATTAATTATCGCTCGCTTCAAATGGTGAAGAAAACGAGGCGAAGCGAGGAGCGGAAGTTTCCCCGAGGAAGCGGCTTTCCTGAGAAATTATTCCGACATCGCGTGAAATCTGCCAACCTGGAGCCGGTGTGGTAGACGAAAGTATATGATGATGATGATTAATTTATATTATGATTAGTATGTGGTAGGCTTAATGAAACATCTGTTACATGGAGCTATTCTATGGCCGCACCCACACGCTATTATTAATAGTGTTACGGGCCGGGGGTAAATGAAATGCCGCTTGCGTGAAAAGTTGATTTATCCACGAAGAAGGAAGTATC
>WUAW01008333.1:38530-49857 GCA_017165845.1 Thaumetopoea pityocampa | reverse complement strand
TAATGCAATATTAATAAAATTTTACTGTTCAACGTATTTAAATAAATAAAATGAAGCCTTTCAGTAAATATTCATATCTACAACAATATTTAAAATGCATCCACACGTTTATATGACTACAAGCGAGAATTCAGAATACATACATCTGTTTTGTGTATTGTAACCGCTAATCTTGATTGTATGGTTCATTAGATTATTTTTCACTTATGTTCCAGGCACTGCCTAAGAGTCAGAAAAAGAAGAAAAATAAAAAGAAGTCCTTCATACCGATGCCAGAGAGCGAGGGCAACGACAGCCACGACGAGATGAGCTTCAATGAAATAGAAGGTCCGTCGCGAAGCAGGAAAGCCAAGAAGTTCAATATGCTAAAGAGTCAAATACAGGCGAAGAAAGAAGCTGACCTTAAGAAAGGTTCACAATCACAGACGTCAACGGAGAATTTATATGAAGTTTCAAGTACTACGCCCACAGACGACGCATTAGGCGAGGCCGCCTTACCGAGAGACAGGCCGGCATTGCCCAAAACACAAAGAAATCTAAAGCCAAAGAAACCAATGGAAAGGAAACCGGTCAGGACGAAGACGAGTGAAACAGAAGACTCGAGCACCGCATTGAATCTGCGGTGCGCGGTCTGCCAAACGGACTTCCCGTCAAAGAACAAACTATTTGAACATTTAAAAAAGACTGGACACTCTGTGCCGCTGCCCCAGACTAGCTTCTCACAAACTAGAAAAGGCAAGCGAGCTAACAGGTAAACTTGTGCAATTTAGATAGGATGGATGTATCAATTAATCATTGAGAATCAGTTCGATTTTCATTAAATCAATTTACATATTGTAAAAATTGTCTTTATCAATATATTTATTAAAATTATGATCACTGTCAATAAAATATGCTTAAACCTGATCTATACCTTTCACTCCATGCTGAAATAAAATGTCGTTTATATATTGACTGTTTTATTTATTAAATGAGAATACAATACTATTATATAAATGTTTACATACAAATGCTAGATTAAGTAATATCTAATTCGTAACTACCTATAATAAGAAATAATTTATTATCATTTTCTTGATCGAACGCCATGTTCGAATCTATTGTTTTTTTTTTTGTATAAAGTATAGTAGATAACTCGTTTAACGTTTATTAACACTCGCTGCCGACTTTAAGAAACAAACCACGCGTGGTGTGGGTAATTCTCTCAATAAGTCACATGTTTATATGGGAAAATTTGTTATAAGTAAATGGTGTTCCGGGAGAAACCATTTCCAACACATCCTCGCGTAACCGGCAGNGTATAAAGTATAGTAGATAACTCGTTTAACGTTTATTAACACTCGCTGCCGACTTTAAGAAACAAACCACGCGTGGTGTGGGTAATTCTCTCAATAAGTCACATGTTTATAGGGGAAAATTTGTTATAAGTAAATGGTGTTCCGGGAGAAACCATTTCCAACACATCCTCGCGTAACCGGCAGTGAATGTGTTAAACGAGTTAAACTAACCGTCATAAATACACCACGCGACACTCCTTGAACGCATAGTACGCTACCCTCACGTGATAACCTCCCGAGAATAACATCAGTAGTCCCATAACGATCAGTGACCTTATACGGTCGTAGTATCTGGTGCTTATTTGTCCTGATATTATGAGGCTGGCCACAAACAGTAGCGCTAAGCCCAGCAACAACAGGAGCACGGCCAAGAACAGCGCGCGCCACGGTATCCTGAGGGGCGGTCTGATCACGTACTCTTCCTGGAACGTGCTGCTGTCATCGTAATACGACGGACAGTGACCGTTTGGCTGCGGTTGGAATCGATTTCGAAGCATTATTTTCAAATACCCTGAAAGACCAAGATTGCGTGAATGATTGAATAATAATCTGTATTGCATAGTTTCAATTCATAACATACTTATTTAAAAACAAACTACTCAAATCGTCTAATTAAGGGCTTCTGAAATCAAATCCGTCAATATTTGTTTGTTTTTTCGGGTTTAACGCAAAAACCCGCGGGTACATTTTGGTTAGTCTTAAAGATACTATTCCGACTTAAATACTGCGGCATATTTCATTAAAACCGGTCCGGTAGAATTTAAGATACAACTTGATCCATGTTTTAGTAGCCGCCGTTAAGGTACGAAAGGTCAAGTAAAAGTGGGTCTCAGACTTTTTATATAAATCTACTAGCTTTTACAATCATTAAAAGTCTGCGAACCACTTTTACTTGACCTCTCGTACCTTAGCGGCGGATACTAAAACAGGGATCAAGCTGTATCTTCAATTCTACTGGACCGATTTTAATCAAACATGCCCTATTATTTAAGTTGGAATAGTATCTTTAAGACTATAATAGTTTAACCAAAATCTACCTGCTGATTTTTGCGTGAAGCTCGAACAAACAAATATCGACTAATTTGGTTTCAGAAGCCCTTAATTAATCGATCTTCATAATTTGTTTTTAAATCTTTGATATTTGAAAATTTGACATTTAACAATTTTATAATAGTATACCTAGATAGATGTACGTGTATGCCTCTGTACCTAGTACATTAGATCTTGCCTCCTATATTTTACACTAAAGTTTGCTGGAAGAAAACTCAATTTCTGAATTAAGCTCACCCTTTTACACCTTTTTTTTATAAATTTATTTCTGTATTTTTGTACAATAAAGAATAAATAAATAAAAATACTGTCCAATGAGTGAATATAACATGGATTACCTTAAAATCCGTTTCTTATGCCGGCGAAAACACTCAATAATCCAAGGTAAATATAAGTTGTTTAGTGGTCGATCGTCATGCGCAGTACAAGGGTGCGTCTTGCGTATGCTGGTAAGGGCGTATTTTCATTGGTCGATAGGAAACACATTCAGGGTGCGGGAGATTTCTAAAATATTTGCCATAAGGTCCACATTCGAGAGCCATTTTCATTCGTCGATCGTGCAAGCATTCTGGGCTACAGGAGATTTCATTGGTGCTTCGCCTGTGGAAAATTCCCACATGCTGTTTTCTCGATCGTGTTATCGAGCTTAATTTCACTAGAAGTTATTTCGCCTGAGGGGAATCCCCGCATACCCCCGTGTATTGGGTTATCGACTAATGAAAATACGCCCAAGGTAACACCACCCACGCTCGACGTACCTGCGCCAAAATAACAACAAATTATCGACCACAACGACAATACAACGTTACTTCTATCTATTCATCACCATTATATCAGCCCTCGGACGTCCACTACTGGACATAGGCATCCTCTAATGATCGCCATTCTAATAATGGCTATGAGCCTATCTATCTATTACTATTATAAAATTGTTTAATGTCAAATTTTGTAAATGAAATATATTAAAAAAAACCACTCAGATCGATTAATTAAAGCTTCCGAAACCAAAAGCATCGATATGTGTTTGTTTGTTCGAGCTTCACGCAAAAGCCAGCTTGTAAATTTTGGTCAAACTATTGCAGTCTTAAAGGTATATTCCAATTTAAACACTGCGACATGTTTCATCAAAATCGGTCCAGTAGAATTGAAGATACAATTTGATCCCTTTTTAATAGCAAGAGAGCTCAAATAAAAATGATCCTAAGGCTTTTTATATAAATCTATGATTGTTTCGGGGTTTCCCATGTAGCGGAAAACTCGACATTCACGCGGGCGGAGCCGCGGGCAAAAGCTAATACTGTTGTAAAGTGTCATTGTCTGTACATTAAAGATATTTCAAAAATCTAACTCGGGTCGACTAATTAAGGGCTTCTGAAACCGAAACCATCTTTAGATTTCTTCGCGTCAGTTTGTTTGTTCAAGCGTCACGCAAAAACGTGTCCGTAGATCTTGGTCACACTATTGCAATCTTCAAAGTACTATTCCAATTAATACTATTCTAATGAAGTATAACTGAAGATACAACTTGAACTCAGTTTCAACAGTCGCTGTTATGGTACGAGAGCAGGATTTTCCATTTAACGCGAAAATCGACTTTCAAGTGAGCGGAGCCGCGTGTGAAACCTAATTGATTCATATATTTTGTATTTATACGATTTAAACCTTACATCATTAAAGTTGCATCGAAAGTATGTTTTAGTTCTCTTTTTAATAAAACGAATAATAATAAAACTTAGGTATACGAAATTTCATGCTTCTACCTTCAAAGATATTCCAGGTAGGTATTATAGGACTTCCCATGTAAACTTACAACCCCTCATTCACCCCCTTAGGGTTATTCATTTTGAAAAACGCCGATTTCCATACAAACGTTTATCCGTTATTTTACCCCCTTAAGGGTGAAATTTCCAGAAATCTTTTCTTAGTGGATGCTTACAACATAAAAGGCATCAACTGCCAAAATTTCAAGTTTGTAGTCCCAGCGGTTTAAGTTCTGCGTTGATGAATCAGTCAGTCAGGACAAGTATAGATATTATATGTGTTTGACGAAACGAATTTACCGGGCAAATGTGAGTGGAAGTGTCGGAAGAGGGCGCCCAGGAAAAACTTACTTTAACCATATCAACAACTTATTCCAAAAAGGCCAAGTTCGTAGCACCCTTAATCGACGAAAGTATATGAGAATATGTATGGATGTGGATGAGGCGAGAGGTGTGTCAGGATCGTAGTATGTGGCAAACTGTGGTCTCTGCCTACCCTTATGGGATACCGGGATGTATGTATGTATTATATATGTACATATATACATACATATACACTCACGCCGATATCCCATAAGGGTAAGCAGAGACCATAGTACATACTACATACATACATACAGTCACGCCTCTTTCCCATTGGGGTAGGCAGAGATCACTTCCTTCCACCTGCTACGATCGTTTGATGTAGCAAAGTGGCTATCCGCAGCCCACATTTCGTCTCCGCGGGCTATGAGACGTGTCGGGTGGCGAACCACTCCGCCGCCATTTTATAAAATTCAAAAGATTAAAGTTCCTCACTGCATTCCCACGGCGATATTATACAGGTATCAACGAAATATTATAGCTTAGAGGAGCAGGGAGAGATTCAAAACAAGCATTTTGTGCCTTCGACTACAAACCCAGATCATTATAGTTACGAGATACATAAAGACGTCATTAATTAGACCCTCGTGTATGCATGCAGAGATGTGTCATCCATTGGAACGGACAACATTTATACCACCTGGTAGTCCTAGATACTCTAGACAGGTACAGTAATCCAAACGACCACTGTCAATGCAGTAAAAAATATTTTACCAATATTCAAATATTGATAAAGTATTTTGATGCGTTAATCTTTTACGAGACATGAGTGCCATAGTATTCATGCTACGATCATTGCAGAAAACCGCATATAAAGCTAATAAATACAGCTTTTTTAACATAATACTATTATATTATTATTATATTAGTTAATTATATTGCAGAAGGATTTAAGGTGATCACAACGTCACCTATGTGGTGCTATCAGTCCATAGAGAATTAATACAACCGTGAATCCAATTCCTACTTAACGCAACAGTTTTATTCTAGTTGAGTTTTTGAAATAAATCCGGCTTCATTCCCGGCTAAAACATATTTACTGACAGGTACTACCCGAATACGGTCGTTTCGGACGGTACCTGTGCCGGATTGGACCAAAGAGCTGGAAGAACGCCTCCATAACACGACCAAGGAAAACACGATATACAAGACGTTGTCAGAGTGCTCAGTTTAGAACTAAGAGTGACTTAAATTGGTCGCAGAAATAGGAGGCTCGACCATTTCGCCCCTAGCAGTGATTTCTGCCAAAGCCTAAAATTCGAGCGCCTAGTCGGCAGTAAACAGGTTCTTCGAAACAATGATGAGATAGAAGGAAGCTGCACAGCGTGAGCGAGAAGCATTTTCATTCACTCTCGCCAAAGACGCTCCGGACGAAGGCGTAGCTATGAAAATTACAATCTTTGCTCGCATTGAAGAAAATTCCCCTGTGAGTAGAGGTCTAGGTATCCCGAAGCTTCCATTAGGACATACCTGTGTCAGATGGTACACCACATTATTTGGTGCTGATGCAAGTCGTCCGGAGCGCAGCTGTCACTGACGAAGGCGTACCTAAAATACTAGGTATTACGATACACAACGATATTCCATAGGGATAGCCGAACACGTGTTCGTCACTACGATCCCGACACACTTCTCTCGACTTATTCATACATCATTTTGTACAATTCCATTGATTCAGCATACTATGAACGTTTTGAAACACGTACAGTTTTTTGACCATTTCTCTGCAAACTAGTTCTTAAATATCATAATATACGTGCATGGGCGTACCCAGGTTCTGGGCCAGGGAGGGGCAAATCAGATTTTTTATAAGCACCTAGTTAAATAAACATAAATTTTATATAAATTCTTTATTCAGTAGCTATTTTTAAAAGTTGTATGTTGTATTGCAAATGGCAAAAAGTTCTTTTTCTTAACTTTTATGGACAAAAGTAGATAGTAGGGACGTAAACAAAATCCAGGGGGAGGGGGGCAGCTGCCCCCCCCTGCCCTACCCTGGGTACGCCCATGTATACGTGTAAGAATATACGTATATATAATGTAATGAAAACCATAAATATCATTTATAATAATAATAATCTTTAATAATAATCAAAATATTTACACATCACATACACATTTTTATTAAAATTACCTACAGATACACACTGGAAGCGTAACAGTCAATATTAAAATTAAAACTAGTGTAAAATGTACCAATTTGGCAATAGGCTATGTGACAAGCCACTACAAAAGAAAGGCAGTCTTTAAACAGTACCAAGTATATCACTAAAATATGTGTATGTACCTATTTTTAATTTCTAATAAATTGAAATATTGAGAGGATGAATAAATCACTCTCATTTTTTTAATATCAATTATTATAAACTCCCTAAATACCAGCAGTGGAAAGATCAAATTGACTAAGCACTATTATACTTATTTTGGAGTGATTCAAAGTTCAGTTTCTTAATAAAAAAAAGTATTATAATAGTAATATTTAGTATCTTATGCTCAAATTAGCAAGTAAAATGTCATAATGCACATCAACCCTATGGGTTTTTTGGTACTGCTCCAGTTATGCTTCATCTTAATCCTCTCACACAGGTTATTTAAATAAAGCCAGCATTAAGCATTAAGCATTAGTATATAATGAAGTAATCCTTAATAGTGAAGAGCTGATAGTCCTCCAGTCTGGGATATACTAATTCTGAATCATCTAATCGACATCAATATATTAATTAATTCTAAATAAAAATATTGACCAAAATATAGCTTCGACAATTTTATTTTTCAGCTCTTAACATGCTAGCAGATAATATTCCCACTGTCTTCAACACAATTTGATACTAGTATTTGGAATTTAAAATCCATCTATCATGGGTGCTTGTTTGAAATTTTCTATTGATTTTTTGTAATCTATTTTTTGGCTGAAGAAAGTCTTTGATAAACATTAAATTTGACTAAACTACACCATGGAACACTACTGCTTTAAACGTGACAAAATAATTCAAAATTAATTGTAAAATATTCAAAATTACATGAAAAATATCATGTAAAATATAATTTCAAGTTTGTTTAAAATTTTGAGGCAAATAATAATTATAAAATTATAACTATACTTACAGCTTCTCTCATCACAACAATGNATTTGAAATTTTCTATTGATTTTTTGTAATCTATTTTTTGGCTGAAGAAAGTCTTTGATAAACATTAAATTTGACTAAACTACACCATGGAACACTACTGCTTTAAACGTGACAAAATAATTCAAAATTAATTGTAAAATATTCAAAATTACATGAAAAATATCATGTAAAATATAATTTCAAGTTTATTTAAAATTTTGAGGCAAATAATAATTATAAAATTATAACTATACTTACAGCTTCTCTCATCACAACAATGTATTAAATTTTCAAAAGATCAATGTTCAAATATTATCATCCCCAATTATTATACATAAACTCAATATGGTAACAGGTACAAAGCTAACAAATAAAAGTTAACTATAACCTAATAGGTGTTATTCAAACTCTGGTATATCAGCAAAACTGTACCCTGGATACTCCTTATAAGCATAGTATGCTATCCTGATATGATATGCTCCAGGTAAAAACATTATACACCCTAAAACTATCATTGGCCATAGCCGATCCGAATACTTAGTGTCTATATGGCCTGTTACAATCAAACTGCCCGCAATAAGTAGTGCTGTTCCAATTATAAATAAGAATGCTGCTAATGAAATAGCTTTCCATGGGATCTTAGGTGGTGGTCCCTCAAACTGTGCATCTGAGAATCCGCTATCATCATTTGAAACTAGACGATATCCATCATGCTGTCGTCCAAATCTGAATCGCGACATTTTCACAGTTTTTAATTGCTCTGAAAATGAAATATAGGTGAGATAACAGGTGATTGTAAACTGTCTTTTTACGTGGCCTCTGCATCCGATAAAAAGCAACACCAACACCATTAATTTTATACTATTTCATCCCTAGACCATAATCATCCCCACTACAGAGACACTGATTTCCCCAAGTCAAGAGGTAATAGGGCGTAGTCTACCATGCTGGCCTAGTGCGATTTAGTGTAAATACACTATTTATTAACCTCTTACAGAACTCATTAAGTTTCATAGGGCATAATAATCGTTTTCACATATGATTGTTTACATAAAAATTCCACATAAAATTACCAATGAAAATATCTGCTAGTTTAGAAGAATGCGTCGTTTAAATTAATTCAGCAGTAACAATTTAAATAATCTTTATCCATGAAATTGATACACTGAAAACTTTCAAACCTTTTTTACACAAAACGCATACAAAAACAAACAACCACAGCCCGTGATGGCCTGTGCAAACGACAATTTAATCTTACATGTCAGTGTCAAATTGTCAGTTGTCATAGCGATATCACACGAGCTTTTATTCTTTATACTTTATGAATTAAATCGAACTCGTTTTCTTAACTTAAAATCACAAATTTACTAAAAATATATAAATAGCATACATATGATTTACCAGCAAATAGAATCTTCGTTTACCTGTAAAATGTTGTAAAAACAGCGTCATTGGAATACTTTTTAATCAAAGATATTTATTTAGACAATATAATTTTGTTTTAATTTATTAATCAATTTTTTTATTAGTCTCTCTTCTTTCTAAATTATTATTTTATATTATCATGATACAGACTCCATCTGCAATAAATAATTTAAAAAGACTATAAAAAGGTTTTCTGTTATTGCAGAGAATATGATTGTGGGGTGAACCTCTATACATATACATATGTATACGTAGTACTCTTAGTAATTTGTGCTCTATATACCCTATAGCGGAGGCAAAAATAACCTACAGTGCTTCGTTTTCAATAGCGCAATCTTAAGAAGGTTCTTCAAAGAGGTTATTTTGTACTTATACTATATAGATTTTGTACCTTTATCATTGAACACTTATAATAAGTACTATAGTATACGTGTATATACATTCAAGCCTTAATGGTTAGAAGAGATAGTTAATGGTTAATAAAGAATTGGGTGATAAATAACGGTTGATAAAGAAGTAAGAAAATTACATTAAAAAGCAAAAAACAAATCAAAAATAATTAAAAACGATGACACGCGACCCTCAGTAGGAACAAGATTTCTTACTCTGTTCAGATTTAGTCAAGATATTTCGTAAAAAAATTATTTGCATATAAATTACATACATACACTCAAGCCGAAATCCCATAAGGATATTTCGGCGTGAGTTCGGCGTTTGTGTCTACCCTTATGGGCAGAGAGAACAATTTGCTACATACTAGGTATCATACATCCTATATACATCCTGACACACCTTTCACATCTCATCCACATCCATACATATTTTCATAAACTTTCGTCGATTAAGAGTGCTACGAAATTGACCTTTTTGAAATAAGTTTTTGATTTGATCAAAGAAAACTTTTCCTGGGCGCCCTCTTCCGACACTTTCACCAACATTCGCCCGGTATATTCGTTTCGACAGTCGAATCTCACTCATTCTTTTTAAATGACCAAACAATTATAAATTATTTATAGATTTTATCATTTATATTACTGGTATGTTTTCTAGTTTCCACATTATTATTGTATTTTTGTGAAGAATAAATTGATTAAGTAGATTTATAAAATAAACATAAAAATTGTAAATCCGGCACTGACTTTATGATTTATTTTCCCGAAATTGTTTTCTAGCTACGGTCTCGATAGTTCCTGTTTTTATCATGAATTAGCATAGCATTGTTATTTATTGATTTATTTAACAGTGGCTTGCTATGCTTACAGCATTGCTTTGGCAATGCTGTAAGCATAGCAATGAACGCATAGCAAACTAATCATTAATAACATTTGTAATTTGACAAATTTAATTCTATATTCGACTTATATAATTTGAGTAATCTTGTGTAATACTTAAAAAATCGAATACAGTAATCTAGAAATTTATTATATTTGGTATAAAAATGTCAACGTCTGGTTCCTGTGCAATCAGCCCCCAGCCAAGTTGACATTTGACAATCGTTATCGCTAATAGAAACGAAATTTTTTTTCGATTCTATTAGCGATAACGATTGTCGAATATCAACTTGGCTGGGGGGTAGGGCGTTGAGCAAAGTGATAGCGTGTTGCGTCGGCGCGTACTGTTTACTAGTATACTGCATTACACTCATAAAGGTATCTTACGAGGTTAGGCAGAAACTAGAGGTCGTCACAGAAAAAATTTCGAGAAATTTTCTTGGTACACCTTTTTTATCTCATCCACATATATACATCTTTTTATACACTTTTTACATACTTGACCTTCCTGAATGTTGTTTATTATTCAAGGTAAGTTTTTCTTGGACGCCCTCTTCCAACACTCCCGCTCATAACAGTCGATTGTCCTTTATAAATAGCCAAAGTATTGAAGCATTCTTTTCCTATCTAGATCATGCTTCAATTTAAATCGATTGACACGCTATTCTGACTGATTGTTACAATAGTAGAGAGCCCTGTTTTTTGTGCCAGTGAGTCCTGAGTTCGAACCTGGTAGAGACAAACTTTATATGATGAGCACAAATATTTGTATCCGAGTCATGGACGTATTTATCTATTTATGTATTGTATTTATTTATATAAATATGTTAAACTAGTTTGGAACTAGATCTATGTGTGTGACACTCACAGAATATTATTATTTTCACTTTCCAGAATATTATTATTATTTTTTTTTTAAAAGACTCCTCCCGCATTAGGATTAAATTCCTGTGTCGCGGGGACTTTAGAAACATTCAAATAACGGAAACACAGAACACCCAGACTCAGAACAAC
>WUAW01008330.1:3396-13411 GCA_017165845.1 Thaumetopoea pityocampa | reverse complement strand
GTACTCGGACTGACATGGTGGCGTTGTTGTACAAACACTTCAGCACTTCAACGCACCGATAGTCAATACGGTATCGCTGGAGAGATCTGAGAACAGCCCATGTTTCGAAGGAATCGAAGGCTTTCTCACAGTCCACAAACGCTAAGCATAATGGCCGATTATACTCTTCAGTCTTCTGTATAATCTGCCGCAGCGTATGTATGTGTTCTATGATACTATAGCCCTTTCGGAAGTCGGCTTGTTCGGTAGGCTGGAAGTCATCGAGCCTGCGTATTTTCATCTGCATACCCATAGATACCGGGTATGAGCAGATCATTAATATGCAGTAAGAAAAGAGTTACAGAGAGAACGGACCTCTGAGGAACACCGGCATTAGTTGCCATCGGTTGTGACGAACGACCATTTACGACAACACGCAGAGATCGCCCGCTCAGAAAGTCCTTTATCCAGGCTATGAGACTAGCGGATATATCGTACGCTGAAATCTTGCCAATTAGACTCGCATGCCAGACCCTGTCAAAAGCCTTTGAGACATCGAGGGAAACAGAAAGTGCTTCCCCCTTCCTCTCAAGGGCCTCACCCCAAAAATGTGTAGTGTATACTAGAATATCCCCAGTCGACCTATTACAGCGAAATCCGTACTGTCGGTCACTGAGGAGGTCATTTTGTTCTAGGTATACCATGAGGCACGAGTTCAATATACGCTCCATAATCTTGCAGAAAATAGAGGTAACCGAAATTGGTCGATAGTTGGCAGGAGCAGCACGGCTTCCCTTTTTGGGTACAAGTTGCACGTTGGCAAGCTTCCAGGATTTAGGCACTATTCCGGTCTCAAAAGAGAGGCGATTTCGGTCTCAAAAGCTAGTATCGTATAAATAGATACGTGCTATTGCACTATTGACGTAACGGCTTTGGTGATCATGATATACCGAGTATTTGCTACAAAGTAAACTGGTGTTTATCATTTGTTTTGTTTTAATACGAAAACGACATTTGGTAAATATAGGATTAAAACAACATCGTGGTTGATGAATATATGACAACTGATTGGTACAGTAGCAGCGACCCTGCTTTCTGTGTGAATCCTAGTAGGGGCAAACTTTGTGTGATGAACACAAATGAATCCGAGACATGGACGTATTTATCTATTTATGTATTGTATTGTATGTGTGATGCCGGCCCCCCGAGCTACTACTGTCTCTTCTTACTCCTTCCGAGATAGTAGTATCCTATATCCTGTAGTCCTTTTCCTTGTTCAATACACCTTTCACAACTCACCTTTTTTTCTTTCCTCTTCACTAAGCTGTGGAAACGTAATGAGGAACTTTAACACTTCTGAGCCTTATAAGATGGTGTCGTCACGATTCGCTATCCAACACGTATCGTTTCCCGCGGGGGTGAAAAGTGAGCTATGCTTATCCACTTTGTTACACTAAATCGTAGCAGATGGAACAAATGGTCTCTGCCTTCCCCAATTCTTCGGTAGTATAGTGGTCAGTATCCCCGCCTGCCACGCAGGAGACCGGGGTTCCATTCTCGGGGTTCAAAGAGTGGCAGTATCGGACAAGATTTCCTTGTGTTCCGGCCAGACAGGTGTTACGTCTGGCGGGGCCTGCCACCGCCCCGACGGCTGATGTCGGGACGTTGTATATATGCTAAGTCACTATCAAACTTCATTCGCGTGATTCAGACTTCTAATGTCGTCACACACGAGCTGCGCCATCTGTTGAGTATGGCATACACGGCTCGGTATCGATAGGTTCGATCTTGTCTTATACCACTGTACCATCAATGTACTTATTTCCCAATAATACCAATTAAGTTATTTTTAAGCGTAATCATTCTTAATTTCTTAATCGTGTAACTATTACATTGGTATAGTGATCAGAACTTCAATTATAATCTATCTCTCAGTTCTTTATGTCTCGCCAGAGGCGTACAAATGTTGGTATAGCATTCATTATAATAAAATCATTACAAATACATTTCAATACTAGAAACTTCATTTGTCATCATAATGCCCACGAGATTAGATCTAAATTCGAGTAACCTCGTAACATATCGTATCAATGGACTGTCTGCCCGTACCATTCTCACACTAATTGCCTACATTTCATCGTTGCAAAACATATAATACTTACCTTTCACGCTTCTAATATCCGTTTATCGTTAACGCAACACTATTAAATGTACTAACGACCGGTTCCATTTATGTGAGAAAAAAATGACGCTTATTAAAAAAAAATAACGCTTATCAAAAAATATAAAACAAATGTTTCAAAAAAATTGGGCTAGTGAAATTTATTTCATACATACATACACTCACGTCGATATCCCATAAGGGTAGGCAGAGACCATAGTATATACTACATACATAGATACAGTCACGCCTCTTTCCCATTGGGGTAGGCAGAGACCACTTCTTTCCACCTGTTACGATCCTTCAAATATGGTATACGGGTAAGCGACCCCGGCCCCCCGAGCTACTACCGTCTCTTCTTACTCCTACCGAGAGAGTAGCATCCTATATCCTATAATCCTTTTCCCAAATTCCATATTCCTTACTCAAGACACCTTCCCTACATCATCCTCCTTCCGTAGGAATGCAATAAAGAATTTTAATCACTTTTGAACCTTATAAAATGGCGGCGTCGTGGTTCGCCACCCGACACGTCTCGTTGCCCGCGGGGGCGAAATGAGGGCTGCGGATAGCCACTCTGCTGACTGTAATAAGTGGAAAAAAGTGGTCTCTACCTACCCAAATTCTTCGGTAGTATAGTGGTCGTATCCCCGCCAATCATGCGGGAGACCGAGGTTCGATTCCCTGCCGGAGAACAGGGAAAAATACGTTACTGTATGTATGTATGCATAATATGTACTCCTAAAATTTTCTTTGTTGTTTCATTAAAACGATAACTTCTTCAGTAGAAGGCGCAAGTGCGTTAAAGACAAACGAAGTTGTAATGAAGCCATATACTGATGATAGTAACACAACAGTTGTACGGCACTTATGTTGTGTAGAATAGAGCCGAATGTTGTATATCATATTTTATTTAACGCTATATCGGTTTAGTTGTTATTTTTTTTATATAAATAAATAAGTATCTCAATAAATCTTCATGATTTTCTTCCTTTAACCCTTTGGGCTCCAGTGTTAAGTCTTAATCACTGCGCTATACTTTGCATCAATTCCAATGCCGAGTCTCACTCACCACGCTATACTTTGCATCAACTTCAACGGTGAGTCTCACTCACCACGCTATTCTTTGCATCAACTCCAACGGCGAGTCTCACTCGACACGCTATAATTTGCATCAACTTCAACGGTGAGTCTCACTCACCACGCTATTCTTTGCACAACTCCAACGATGAGTCTCACTCACCACGCTATTATTTGCATCAACTCCAACAGTGAGTCTCATTCACCACGCTAGTCTTTGCATCAACTACAACAGTGAGTCTTACTCACCACGCTGGTCTTTGCATCAACTCTTCGTATACCCATGTGCTAAATTTCAAAGCTTTCGGATCACTAGTTGTGCCAACATGACGTAATAAGCAGACAGACAAACACATTTTCGCTTTTATTAAATTTGTGTTACCGCCGTAGTTAATTAATTCACGGTATTTCAAAAATATCCGTTAACAGTAACCGCAATGTTCGAAGCCATTAAGTTTAATGCTACTATTTTAAATAGCGGGCAATATGGTCTAATACGTCGGATCTAATAAGAGACGCAATTTTACAACGTAATGGCCCAATTGGAAGTGCCGACCGCACCCAACGTTACCAGGTAAATTTCTTTTACGGCGGCAGCCATTTTAATTTTCATCGGTGGATTGATATTAATGTTTATGGGAGATACACATAATGATTGATAAATCATGACTGATTAGTATAACAGGCAGTGACCATGCTTTATACGCCAATGAGTCCCGGGTTCGAATCCTGGTAGGGACCAACTTTGTGTGATGAACACAAATATTTATATTCGAGTCATGGACGTATTTATCTATTTACTAGCTGTTCCCTGCGGCTTCGCTCGCGTGATTAGTTTTTTAATTTTTATCTTTAATTACCGTAGTATCTCTTTCTAGCGACGTTTGCGATGTTCCATTTTGGGGCTAAAATTACTAAGCTTATTCACCCCTTTAGGGGTGAAATCTTGAAAAACGCCGATATACGTGTATATTTATTTCTAACCCGAAGTAGGTATGTATATGAAATTTCATGCTTCTATCTTCAAAAGTGACAAACTTCCCATATAAACTTACAACCCCTAATTCAACCCCTTAGGGGGTGAAATTTTGAAAAACGCTGATATACGTGTACATTGATTTCTTACCAGAAGCAGGTATGTTAAATTTCGTTCTTCTTACTTTGAAAATGACGGATTTCCATACAACCGCTCATCCCTTATTTTACCCCTTTAGAGATTAAATTTCCAAAATTCTTTCTAAGTGGATGCTTGCAACATAGAAAGCATCAACTGCTAAAATTTCAAGTTTGTAGCCCCAGCGGTTTAGGCTCTGCGTTGATGAATCAGTCAATCAGGACAAGCAATTATTTATGTATAGTATTTTTCTATACAATTTTATATAATTAATCTAGTCCCAAACTAGGATTCTCTGTATCTTAGATACTCAATAACGATATACATATATAGATAAATACAATACATGAATAGATGAAACCATGGCCCGGATACAAACAGTTGTGCTCATCACACAAAGTTTGCCCCTACCGGGTTCGAACCCAGGACTCATTGGCACAAAGAGTTACTATTATAAAATTGTTAAATGTCAAATTTACGAAAAACAATGTTATTTAAAAACAAACTACTCAGATCGACTTATTAAGGGCTTCTGAAACCAAATCCGTCGATGTTTGTTTGTTTGTTTGATCGAGCTTCGCGCAAAAACCAGAGGGTAGATTTTGGTTAAACTATTACAGCCTTAAAGGTTATTATTTCGACTTAAATGTTGCGACATACTTCATCAAAATTGGTTCAGTAGAATTGAAGATACAGCTTGATCCCTGTTTTAGTAGTCGGCGTTAAGGTACGAGAGGTCAAGTGGTTCTAGTGATTGGTCTAGTGGCTTTTTGTATAAGTCTATGATTGTGTTGGGATTTCCCATATATGTAGGGGAAAACCGACATTCACGCGGTTGGAGCCGCGGGCAAAAGCTAGTAGAAAATATTTATGAAATTTTCTTTTACCACTGTGTATACACAGATTTGATTTCAACATTAAAAAGAACATGTGACTTGTGTTTTATTACTGAAGACGTGTCACCATATCGGTCATTCAATAAAATAATGTCGTATTTGCAAAAAAGTTAAAATTTTATTTTGTGTTTAATTTGGATGATTTGTTGTTTATAATTAATATGGATTTTTTCGAGAATGCTCAAATTATTAATAATAATCTATAAATAAAGGATGAAAAATCATGATAATTGATATGATTTACAAAATGGGTATAATTCAATTTTAAACTGAAACGCTTCTTCTGATAAATTGCAAAAATGTAATTACGTCATTGTTCTCCTGGATGAGCGATATGTAACCGTAATTAATTTTGTATTATTTCCATCCGCATTATAATATTTGCAGAACACATTTCGAAATATACAAAATATGCTTACTCTAAATTAATGTTTAAGATCTCTAGCAATAGTATCAACTCTGATGTAACACAACTTTAAACTAAATTTAGATTCTCCCTTTCTTTTTCTAGTGCCAAACACCAAAACGAGATAGCAAACATTTTTAACGAGTACCAACCAAAAGGTACAAAATGTTGTGCTTTTGCGTATAGTCGCCATGTTTCGAGGACACGTATAAATTTCTTAATTTTGACGTGTTTAAACAAACTGACAACACCAAAATTGTTGCTATCTCGTTTTGGCGTTTGACATTAGAAAAAGATAGGGAGAGTTTAAATTTAGTTAAGTTCTGTTACAGCAGAATTACCCCCAATGTTATAAAGTACCATACCATTTATTGTGACTAAAAATATTGCTTTTGAAGATTTGTAATTTTTTGGTTGATTTTATATAAAATTTAAATGAATAAAATCTACGGAATATTTCAACTAATTTCTATGATGCATTTGAAACGTGAAACCAATTAAATAGCAATATAGCTAAGTAAGAGGGTAATACATCTGAATGGCATTGCCAATCAACTAATGCGCTGAATGACATCACAATAATATTAGATGACGTAAAACGCAGCGATAAAATAGCTTTTATGTTTAATAACAAACAAATATATAATAAGATAGATTAGTTGCATTATCATGGGAGTTACATATTACTTCCATGTCAAAAGTCCCACTAACTGAGTGATCATAATAATGAAAAGAAAGAAAGAATGAAAACATATTAAGAACAATAAACAGACTTAATAAAAGAAGCAAAGCAAATATACAAAATGAAAATATGTAAAGATTTACAAAAATAATTACACCGACTAAAATAACATTTAAAGTATTTACAAAAAAATAAAAACAAAGTATTTTAAAAAAAACAATACTTACAAATAATAAAATTACTCTAAATCGCTGTCGATCGGCAGCGTGCCCAGAAGACTGGTAGCATGGATAAAATATGCAAAGTGGATTGGTTTACAAACGTAAAATAGCCTAATTATTTTATGACAAGCCTGTTGGAAAAGACCCTATATCAGCTTGTTGCTGTAATTATTGTTACTTGAGCTCTCGTACCACAATGGCGACTACTATAACGATGATCAGGTTGTATTTTCAATTCTACTTGACCAATTTTGATGAATATACTGCAGTGTTTAAGGTATAATAGAATTTTTAAGACAGTAACCGTGTGATCAATATCTAACAGCTGGTTTTTGCATGATGTTCTAAGAAATAAACAAGACTCGAAGAAAAGAAAAGATGTTTTCGGTTTCAGGAGCCCTTATTTATTCGATCTGAGTTAGTATTGTTGAAATATCTTTAATGTACATATAATGACGTTATACAATTTTATCTATTACTATTATAAAATTGTTAAATGTGAAATTTTGTAAATCAAGGATATTTTAAAAAGAATCATCAGATTCTGATACTCAGCTCGACTAATTAAAGGGTTCTGAAACTAAATCTATTGATGTTTCTTTGTTCGAGCTGCATGCAAAAACCACCTGGTAGATTTTGGTCAATCTGTAAAATCTTAAAGGAATTATTTCTATCTAAATAATGCGGCATTCATCATAAAAATCGGTCCAGTAGAATTGAAGATAAAGCTTGATCCCTGTTTTAATAGCCACCGTTAAGGTTCGAGAGCTCAAATAAAAGTGGTTAAGACTTATAAATCTATGATTGTTGCGGAATTTCCCATATAGCGGAAAATATATGATACTCATAAGTGAGTCCGTAATAGGTATACCAGAAGGTTTCTGTATTAATGTAGTAGTATCATTATGAAAGTACTTATCATAGAGAAAACGGATGTCCCTAAATTAAGAGTCATATTTACTGAACTCCGTCAAGGCTGAATCACATCTGGTAGATGGTGTTCTATTTATGACACTCGATACACTTTTGATTGGCGAAGCGTGCGTTTGACGCCTGCCATGTGCGACCGGTTTGACGGGCCGACCTCTCTCCGTTATAGTACGGAGGTATCGGTGATTTTAAACGAAATGACACAATTTAATTAAAATACGTAGATAAGTCTTATACAGATAAATCGGCTTAGAGACGTTTTTGAATTTGTAGTGGTGTTTGTACACACAGTGACTAAAACCGGAACGAACCAGTTTACGCTAGCTACCACGTGCCTCGCACTCTCGCATCAATCGCTTATAAATAGCGTTAGAAGTAATGTAAATAGGAAATTACGTTTAATATGTATAATATTAAGTATCTATCTATAAAAAATATAAAACACTAGCTTTTGCCCGCGGCTTCGCCCGTGTGAATGTCGGTTTTCCGCTACATGAGAAATCCCGAAACAATAATAGATTTACATAAAAAGCCATAGATCAGTTTTACTTGAGCTCTCGTTCCTTAACGGCGGCTACTAAAAGAAGGATCTAGCTATATCTTCAGTTCTATTCAATCTATTTAAATGAAAATTGCCACAGTATTTAAATTGGAATTACTTTTAAGATTCCAATCGTTTGACTAAAATCTACCCGCTGGTTTTTGTATGAAGCTCGAACAAACAAACAAACATCGACGGATTTTGTTTTAGAAGGCCTTAATTAGTCGCTCTGAGTATTTTTTATTTAATATCTTTGATTTAAAAAAAATTACATTCAACAATTTTATAATAGTATTATGATAAAAAGTATTTGTTTATTTATTTATTTATTTATCTGCTAACCAACACTACAATAAATTTAAAAGCGTCTCCAAGCTGATTTGGCTGTCCGCTTGCGTAGCAGATAATTTATAGAGCATCTAGTGATGATTATCTTGATTCAATCTAGTCGGATGCTGTAGTATAAGTTTTAGACTACAGACGAGGCCATAATCATAAAAAAAAACTGACTGAGATGAGTACTTGAAAGCTGGTATTATAAGTCCATTGATGGTGTAGTAGTTATAGACACGACTTACAATAGAAAGGTCGCGGGTTCGATCCGGTCCCGTACCATTGATTTATTTCTTCGTGTACGGTTCATGTACGGTCTACATTCTAGATACCAGTGTACCCAGTGGAAAGGGAAAACCTTGTGAGGAAACCTGTATGCCTGCATGGGTCTGTGAAGTCTACTAATCCGTCTAATCTAAGTACTATGGCTTACAGCGTGTTAGACTACGGCTTAATCACTCTCCTGTTTAGTGGAGGTCTATGCCCCTCTAGTGGAGACGAATATGAACTGGGGATGGAGATGATAATTAGTAGGGATAGTACAAAGGTCAAGAAGACTTAGTACTATCCCTACAGTAGGGATAGTACTAAGGTCAAGAAGACTAGATATAAAATTCATGAGATGCAAAGTGGAGCTGTACTCTGAGGACTAGCAATTTGGTATTATTAGGGTGGTATTATTAAGATAACGTAACAATAACATCAGATTACTGTCTGATATTATTTTTACCACCACAACAATCCCCGCGACGTTTAGTGTGATTTGGACACCGGTCGGGTTTTAATGTATTACGTTAGTTCCAAAAACGGAGGAAGATAGTTCTCAGCAACAGTGCTAGATTCATCAGTTCATTTGATAAATTCCTAAGGAATCTTCAATCCGTGTACTACGCAATATTATCATTATATCAGCTCACAGACATCCACTGCTGAAGAAGCCATCCTGTAATTATTACTGATCTGAGCTCTGAGAATGTGCTTCATTAAAAAGTTCAAGGCCTACTATCGAGAATTGGAAAGAGCTATGCTCACATTTTTCCATCGAAATAAAATACGCAATGAGGTAATTCGTAGAAGAACCAGACTTACTGATGTCACTCAAAGGATTGCATCGGTGAAGTGGTATTAGTCGAGTCACATAGTTCGCAGAACCGATGGACATTGGGGTCTTAGTGTTAGAGTGGCCATACCAGATTAGAAAGCGTAGTGCGGATTGACTCCCAACTGATGATAACAGCAACGACTGACAATTTACTTTTACTATTATTTCACTATTTCATAAGCGTTCACGCAACGTGATCTCTAAGGAACTTATTCCTAACTAGGTGGACCGATGCCTAATGAAAGTCGCGGGCAATCGGTGGATGCAGACGGCTCACAGTCGCTCGGTGTGGCGATCATTACAGAAGGCGTATGTCCAGCACTGGACGTCTATGGGCTAATATATATTTTGTACACCATATTCTCGGGCTAATGAATTATATATTAATAGTTCTTGTCCGTAGTTTTTGAAGCATATGTGCTGTGTGTGCGCTCGTATCCAGAAGTTGTGGCGTGGACGCCGCGTTTTGCGGCGCTCGGCGCAAAAGAGTTAAAACACCTATTCATCATATTCTAATGTACGAACCGAATATCATCCAAATTTGTTCAGCTGTTTTGTCGTACTGATAAG
>WUAW01008329.1:19622-30423 GCA_017165845.1 Thaumetopoea pityocampa | reverse complement strand
GTTACGCACCTCACGGTACTCATTCGACAGTTTGACGGTACGTTACGCACCTTACGGTACTCATTCAACAGCTTGACGATACGTTACGCACCTCACGGTACTCATTCGACAGTTTGACGGTACGTTACGCACCCCACGGTACTCATTGAACAGCTTGACGGTACGTTACGCACCCCACGGTACTCATTCAACAGCTTGACGGTACGTGACGCATCACACGTTACTCATTCGACAGCTTGACGGTACGTTACGCACCTCACGGTACTCATTCGACAGCTTGACGTAACGTTACGCACCTCACGGTACTCATTCGACAGCTTGACGGTACGTTACACACCTCACGGTACTCATTCGACAACTTGACGGTACGTTACGCACCTCACGGTACTCATTCGACAGCTTGACGGTACGTTACGCACCTCACGGTACTCATTCGACAGTTTGACGGTACGTTACGCACCCACGGTACTCATTCGACAGCTTGACGATACGTTACGCACCCCACGGTACTCATTCAATAGCTTGACGGTACGTTACACACCTCACGGTACTCATTCGACAGCTTGACGGTTCTGAAATGTGGGCTGCGGATAGCCACTCTGGTACATTGAACGATCGTAGCAGGTGAAAAGTGGTCTCTGCCTACCCCAATGGGAAAGAGGCGTGACTATATGTATGTATGTAGTATATACTATGGTCTCTGCCTACCCTTATGGGATATCGGCGTGAGTGTATGTATGTATGTAAAATAAAACTTTAGGTGATGCTCACTCGGATTGCCGCCAAAACTCACACGATAATAAATTCATTATGGCATAAACGGCTTATATCAATACAATTACATTAACAGTGGCAGTCAAAGGCAGGACCTGTATTTTGTTCACCCGATGAATTCATTTACCTACAAATAGAAAATATATATCAGACATGCTCTAAATAAATGATTAATTAATTCTATTTTAAATAAACAAATAATATATATAATAGATTATATTCTATATATAATATAGTTTACATAACAAGTTACATATAACCCCTTTGTTCATTCAATCGTGGGGCCATTCTCCCCACTTAGGGTTTCCTATTGTTGCAGGTGACATGAATTCAATTGAATATAGATTACCTAATATATTACATTTCCAGCCTGCAAGAAAAAAATGAAGAAAGTTCTCGAATCAGACGTCCAAACATCGAATCTCGAGGAGATCGTGGCTGACGAGAGCAAACGATTGGAGGTGTTCAAAGATAAAATGACTACGTTTGTGAACGCTGCCGAAGAAAAATTAAAGACTGAAAATGAAAACTTGGAGGAATGTCGCGCTAAGTTTATAGCGACCGTTAAGTTCTATCAGTACACACCGAAATGCGGCAAACTGGAAGACTGCGAACCAAAGGAATTCTTTTCACTTTGGACCTCATTCTGTAGCGATTTCAAGGATATATTTAAGAAAGAAGAACAAATCGCAATCAAAGAAAAGTAAGTTGGTAATTTATTTAGTTATATTGGTCACATGACATTCACAAAACTGCATTATGCCTTGTTCGGCATTATGCAGTTTTAGATACGGTTTTAGACATTTTAATAAAATCATACTATTATTATAAGCATGCTTTTATTAACACTGACTACGGCCTAAGTTTTCTATACCATCTACGGTTACGGCTCGCCACACGCAGCGCGTTTGCCGCACTCGTGTAGCGCGCACGAACGCCAGTGCGGCCGCGCAAGTCTCGCGTGCGATAAGTCGCGCTACGAGCGTGCGGCCAGCATACACCCCGTATGTGAAAAAGATCGCACCGATTATTACTACGCACTATTCAAAATAAAAAAGGTATTTTTCTCGAAAAATTACAGTACAAATTAAGTGCACTTCACTGTTGATGTGTCTACATTTAGATCTAATTAATCTCTTTTTGAAATTATTCCGTAAATTTTGTAATTTGGATTGTGTATATACATAAAATTGTTAAATGTCAAATTTTCAAAAATCAAAGATATGTAACATACCACTTAGATGCATTTATTTTAATAGTCCTGTCATCGGCCCCTCACGGATCGAAAAGATAAACGAAACGTCGACCGGCCAGCAGGGACACCGCTCGCGACCCACCCAACAGTAGTTCACTCGCGAACGAATGATAGTAGTGTCAGTGAGACTAGCGAGATAACTTGTCGCGCATCGTTCGTCGCCTATCGTGATACTTTAAGATTGAAGTTTGCTTTGATTTGTTGTTCAGACGCAACAAATAGGCTTCTAGTTCAAACATTTAACGTACATTCGTTAAAGATATTTAAAAACTATTCTGATCGACTAATTAAGAGCTTCTGAAACTAAATCCGTCGATGTTTGTTTGTTCAAGCTTCACGCAAAAACCAGCGGGTAGATTTTTGTTAAACTATTACAGTCTTAAAGGTACTCTATTCCGACTTAAATACTGCGGCATATTTCATCAAAATCGGTACAATCGAATAGAAAGTACAGGTTGATCCCTGTTTTAGTAGCAGCCATTAAGTTATGAGAGGTCAACTAAAAGTGGTTCTTTAATTGTTTATATATAAATCTATGATTGTGTCGGGATTTACCATGTAGCGGAAAACCGACAGACACGCGGGCAAAAGCTAGTATGTATGTATTTTTAATAAATTATGTATATTTTACAGATTAAAAGAAGCCAAAAAACTACAAAACGAACGAAAACCAATCACGCAGCCGAAAAAAGAAGGAGGTTTGAAAGCACGATTGCAGAAATTGTCTAGCACTACGCGAAAATAACGAATTTAACTAGATTAACCGAATGCACAAAATATTGTAGAATCATTTGGATATGTTCCGAATTTAACATTCCACGCAAATAAAAAAAGGAAACTAATAATGAACCTCATATAGGTTTATTTCAAGACTTGGCAGTATGGCTTTGTTCCTCCGCCTGTCCATATGGACAAAACAAACTACTACTCATATAGGTTTAGTAACAACATGCGTACTTTATAATTATAATAATAATAAGAAATAAACCCACATTCCGACACTTGTTTTCATCTCAATAAATGACACTATTTCACACCACTTTAAAATGGAAGTATTATGTTTGCAAAGCTCATTATATATGTGGGCTAATTTATTGTCTTTTACAATTTTATACTATTATAAAATTGTAAAATGTCAAATTTTCAAAAAAGATATTTAATAACAAACTTCTCAGATCGACCAAGGGCTTCTGAAACCGAATCCGTCGATGTTTGTTTGTTTGTTTGTTCGGGCTTCACACAAAAACCAGCGGGTAGATTTTGATTAAACTGTTACAGTTTTAAAGGCACTATTTCGACCTAATTAATGCGGCATGTTTTATAAAAATCGGTCCAATAAAGATACAAATTGATCCCTGTTTCAGTAGCCACCGCTTAGTTACGAGAGGTCAAGTAAAAGTAATTATATTTTTCATATAAATCTATGATTGTGTCGGGATTTCCCATGTTGCGGAAAACTGACATTTACGCGGCCGGAGTCGAGCAAAAGCTAGTAATAGAATAAAAACTGAAGTGAGTTTATCTGAGGTAACAGGCATACACACTCGATCTTTACATACTTTCATTACGGATACTGACAGAATTGTACGAAATTGATCATACGCCATAAACTAAGAAGAAGTTTAACCGGTAATCAGATTATTTTGCGACAATGGCAGAGAAATAGACGTGTGACACCTTGGGTAGACATTTTGTTCACAACATTTTGTTGTTGAATCACACGTTATTGTGAGGGAAATTGCGTTTTTTGAATAGTTAACTCTTGAACAGATTTAAATTTGTATGATATTGCTACGCCATGTCATATACAGTGGCTAATGTGTTTTCGTAAGGTATTAATTGAATGCTCCACTTGTCAAATCGATTAACTCCACTTTATGAATTTTATTTAATTATAATCTCCTCCGAAGCTCCTAAAGATAGACTGTTTTTCCTAAAGCCATTGTAAAATAAATAATTTGTACTGCGGGTGGGTTGTGTTCTATATAATATTGAATTATAAAATGATTTTAGTACTATTAATTAACCTCTTAGGCACGGCTGGATGTTGCACGTTTGTCCAATTAACACCTGGCACAGGCGCATCAAAGCAAGGACTGCATGTTTTGTCTGTATATTGTTAACAGTGTTATAAAACTGTGTGAAGATGATCGTTTAGTTCAAATGATGAGCGTGTGAGGTACTAGAGTGAACCACTATAGTGGCGCGTCGTGACTAAAAGGTTAAATATACATTCCCATTGGATGGATCAATCTGTTTTTGTGACTACTATTGATTACAAGCAAAACCATCACTTCGTAATATCTATGAACGCGCCTTATCTTTCGACTGATGAAGTACGTGCATACAAACGCACTCATCTAGCTGCGTTCCAAACCGTTTACTATTTCCATAAAATACTATTTACTTTTTAAAGTTTATTATACTTTTATAGATTATTCTGAAAGTACTAATCAGCTGAAAAATGATGGCAATCCTGGCAGTCTCAAGGTGGTGCAGCATTTTAGGAAACCAGAATTATAGTACAGCTGCATACTTAGTGTGTACACCGGACTGTTTTGAAGTGTATATACAACCTTATTGATACAAATTATAGATATTTTTGAATCACAGTCACTTATAACTATAAGTACCTTTACATTGACAATACATTTAAATAAAGGCAACTAAAATTTTTTTTGGTCTACTATATGAGAATGATGCTTCTACTACATCAATTAATTTATTGTGAATTTACTCACATACCACTTACCCAAATTATGTTCTCTCCATAATATTCTTTTGTAGTAATCAAGAATATTAAATATGCGCAACAGTACATCTTACATAGAAATACGTTAACTATATCATTAAACTTCATGTCCCACTAATGTATATGTACCGGAGCAGCTGATTTATATTAATTTGAAATGTCACTATATATATTTAGCTACTTTTCTACAAAAATGGTGCTGTAACATTTATTACATACATATATATATATACCTGTAAATATTTAAAAAATATAAAACTCAAATAAGAATTTTATGGTTTTATTACAAATAATCTAAACACTTTTCTTTCCATATCTTTTTAAATTTTCTTTCAATTTTTCTATTTGTTATAGCTTCACATAGTTTAAGTAACGAATTCTTCAAAGACTGCCATTGCATAAAGCTAAGATGGCTTGTCAAGGATTTATTGTCTGATTTATTTCTTAGCTCATCTTCTTTATTAATGAATTTTTTCAAAGTGTTTGCATTGGTTATTGCTTCATGTGAATGTCTATTACAACCACCATGTGGAATACTGTTCTGATTTTTCTGAAATTTATATATTTCCTCTGGTAGCACTTTACCTTGATCTATTTGAGTTTTTTGGGATTCTATATTACTTGATATATCACAATAAGGTTTGTTAGGTGTTTCTAATATTTTTTTACTTTGGTTGAGAACTTTAAATGCTTCTCTAGACAATATTTCCCCTTGGTCAACTTTACTGGCTTGAACAATGTTGAACTGATTACATTTTTCCGATGAAGACTTATTTCCTTCAGGTTCTATTTCATCCACTTCATTGCTGTCATTTACATATTCGAATATAGTTCCCAGTAAATCATTTTCATCATCATCAATCGATAAGTTATTAATTGTAATCAATTTCTTTTGGGCCCACTCAAACCTTCCAAAGTTATCAATATCTTTCAGTTCCAGCCATTCTTCTAGGTCTGTTGGTAGTGTATAGCTTTCAGGTAAGAAGTCTAAACCTTTTAATTGTAGTTTATTTAAATATGGATATAAATTTAAGTACCAAGAACAAGAATGCTGGAGCAGAACCATACACATAGACCACAGTCTACTTAAAAGGGCATAAGGCAATAAGCTCATCCAGTGACTATCACCTCTTTTTATTCTATCTAAATAAAATATAGCTGCTTGTTTGCAACAAACACAAATTCGTAACATTATCTTAGAAAATGCCATAATCCTTATAATAATATATTCCAACATTTGCCTAGTAGGCAAGTAGATTTCATCATCATTTTTAGATGGCAAAACTGATGAAAAATTTTGAATGTCTTTCAAAAGATTCAATGTAAGGTATTTCCTTAGAGCAGTGTTGACTTTTTTCAAATTTCTATAACCGATGTCATGGCGAAACTTTTTATCATATTTATATAAAAATCTTGAACAAATTGCGCTTTCTTTATGTAGTGGAGATTGTTTTGATAATACATGTATTATGTTAGTACATACATGTTCCAATGCTGTTATATCTAAAAAAAATATTTTTTGATTATTGTTACTTTTATCTTACATAATAAACCAGCAAGAAAGAATGTAAAAATCTAATATTTTGGATAAAGAAGTGTTCCATAACCTGAGTTTCCTATATTTATATTTATATCCTTTTCCTGTACACCTATGATAATTTAATAAATGCTCCTATATAATATGCTGTACCTAAAGACCTATGTATCATCCATCCTGAACAGATCCATCAAGCGTAGTGAATGCAGCTACATTGGTAGTGTACCAAAGATGACATTAACCTGAACCTTGTGATTTGATTTCCATTTATAAAGTCTTGACTTAGTAAGCCCATTACTATTAGAGAATACAATAGTCGATAGTCTACTTGACCATACGGGCGCCCCAAAGAGAGCCACGGATCGCACGACCCTTGCGTAGAGGCGGCGCACTTCCTCCGACGTCCCCCGAGGTTGGGTAACAGAGAATATAATCTGGGAAAAAATCTCGAGACCCGGCCGTTTTCTAGCCCCGAAAATTCCGAGACCCGGCCGTTTTCTGGCCCCGAAAATCCCGGGACCCGGCCGTTTTCTGGCCCCGAAAATCCCGGGGCTGTATTTGGCTAATCTCGGAATTTTCAGGATTGCCACAAACAGGTCGAATTTGCATTTCGTTGCCTAGATTATATTAATAGCATTATTACATAACGACAAAAAACCACCCTTAGATACGCCATACAATACGTACTACACAGGTATGACCCTAATAATATGTTTGTCGTAGAACTTAGAAGGGACTTCCCCGCTCGGAATACTTCAATACAATACTCTTAAGGTAATTCCCCAACGGGCCAACAGGGGAATCACCCGATCACCTCATAATATTGTTGCGGGGTATTTCCCGTCGGGAATTCCCTGTACGAAAGTGTAAATACGCCAATCAGGTTTTATATTTTGCATTTATTATTCTGCCAGTGACAAGATTAGGTAGGTTACGTCATTTAAATTTAAAAGTCAATTATCTGTAATTAAGTGTTTTAAATGGCGGGAGACTTGTTAAACATAAAAAAGACAGTGATAGGACGTCAGTGTGGAGTTATTTTTTAGTTGCGAAGGACGGGAATAGTGCTAAATGTAAGCGATGCCCAGCCATTCTCAAGACTGGGTGGATCGACTATGGGATTACATATACATTTGTCATCAAAACATAACCATCAAGGTTATATCAGCTTCAACAAGTCAAGATTCTGAAAATATGGATACAGCACCGCCGCCAGCCAAGCGAAAGTTAGATGATTATTTTACTAAAAGTGCCGAAGATAGCCTGGATGATGTTTTGGCAATTAGAATGATTGCATTAGATGAATTTCCACTCAGTGTATTCATAACTTTAGATGATTTGAGAAAATTGCTCTTAGCAAATTACACGGATTTACCAAAGTCAGCTGTCACCATTCGTAAACTTGTTATGAATTACACTGAAAAAATCAAAAAGCTGCAGAATTGAAACATTTGAAAAGTGCAGGTGAAAAATTTAATCTTTCTATCGAGGAGTGGACTTTATTGTCCAATAAATGATGTCAATGTTCATTCATATAAAAAATTTTGGAACTTAGGACTTGTTCCTATTTATGGAAGTATGACAGGTGAAAACTGTCTTCGTATATTGAAAGAATGTCTTAGTAAATTTGATATTTTCCTGGAAACTGACATTGTGGCTATTGTAACCGATGGCCCGAATGTTATGATAAAGGTGGGACAGCTTGTTTGCACTGAACAACAACTGTCTCGCACATGGTGTCAATTTGGCCATCTGTGATGTGCTTTATGAAAAACATACCTTAGATGATACTATAAATGAACAAGCTGTGGTAGTTGATTATATGAAAACAGTGATAATGATGACCATTTAGAAGACTTAAACTGTCCAGTATCAGGTTTAATCTTAATGTCACAAAATGATCTTGCATGAGAACACATACTAGAGAAAACACAAGTTGAAAATATTAATGAGCTAATAAAGAAAATCCACAATCAAGTTGTAGTATATTTCAAAAGATCACCATTGAAAAATAAAACTGTACTTCAAAAATATGTGAAAATTGAACATGGAAAAGAGCTGTCACTTCTTTTGGACTGTAAAACCAGGTGGAATAGTCTTTTAAAAATGCTGGAGCGATTTTATCTTTTAAAAATGTGCATTCAAAAAGCTCTTACAGATTTCAATCTTCCTATTCATTTAGATGATGATTTTGGATTGATAAATAAAATTGTTGATGTGCTGACCCCAATTAAATTAACAGTAGAAGCAATCTGGGTGAGATGCTAATTTATGTACAGCTTATGCCGCTTTGAAATTTCTTATAAAACAACTGTCTAGCAAAAACTCAGTACTTGCCAAAAAATGAAAACATCCTTAGTGGAACTTATAAAGCAACAAACAAGTGATGATTTAACTGGTGTGTTGAATTATTTACAAGATCAAGGAAAAGATGATGAAAATCAGTTATCAGATTTGGAATGGCATGACTTATTTCCAGTTCCTACACAGGCTTTATTGAGGAAGCAAATAAAGAGTTTTGTTAAAAGACTTAATAGTTGAGATGACACTGAAAAATAAGAAAGGTCAGGATTGCAAACAGAAATAGATGATGAGCTAAGACCAGAAACCTCCGAACCCCAATTGACATTAAAGGAAAAGTTACAGCTGGAAAATGATAAGTGTGAAATTCCCAGATTCTGAAGTACAAGTACAAAATGAATTGGGGTTGGCAAATAGTATTAGATGTGAAATGAGCCTGTTGGAAAATGGAAGAGTTTATGGATACCACATAGAAACAGCATATAAGTATCTTTTGTCTGTTCCTCCAACCCGTGTAGAACCTGATGGAGCGTTTTCAGTTGCTGTTTATGTTGGCAATAAACTATGAAGCAAGCTTGGAAGTCAAACATTGAATGCTTTCATATTTCTGTGATTGTATTTCTGAAATTCTAAATAGTTTTTGTTGCCTTTTTGATTTCTTGCAAAAGTACCTATAGCTTTTTTTCTTTTGTCTTCTTCTTTCTTGGTTTATGGAGTTTGACCAATTTGGTACAATTCTGCCAGTATCCAGTTATGAAAGTGTCATAAACTTAAGGGGTGGTGATTGGTGAAAATAGAGAATTTTGGTTTTGGAAAGGCAGAAAGTCCTTCGATGGAAAGTCCTACGACCAGGGTAATAAATCTGAAAACAAATAAGAGACGCAACAATACATATACCTGTTGTTAGTACGGTTAGTTAAACAAACAGGAAAGGGAGATATTTACAGGTTAGAGTGTTAAGAAGGAAATTATTTACAGTTTGATGTTGTTCATATTTGTTTTGTCTATTTTCTTTACTTACTATATTGTGATTTGTGTTGTGCAACGATATTAAAAATATTTTTAAGAAATTACTCAAGTTTTTTTTTCATTTGAGCCCATTAGAAACCTTGTAGTCTAATCCCGAGATCCCAGGATTACGCATCAAAAATCCCGTAATCCCGGAATTGAAAAACATGCTCGGGATTGTATTCTCTAATCACTACCTATCACAGACCTAGCATTCATCCGCGACGCATTTTGGTCATGCTAGTAAAAAATATTGTATTTGTGTGTAGAATTAACATAATTTCAAAATCCCATAACTAATAATATATGCTCGAACTTGGAGACCAATTTGCATGCACCTTCAAATCGTTCATCATACAGAACTAATGCGACATATTTATATCTTAGGTAAAAATTAAGCATGTAGTTAAGATTGACGAGTGCAATTAAAATCTCAGTAGCTTTTAGTAAAATAACGGTATTGATATTGCCAAATTATATTTAAAAAAGGCAGAATATCAATGAATAAATACGTACCAACTTCATTTTTACAAACAAACATATTTATTGCCGGAGGCAAAATATTCAGATTATTCCATGGTTCCAGCATTTTTATCTTTGAATATAATGTGTAATGTAACCAATAAAGAAATTCAATGTTAAAAAATAAATACAATTATAGAAGCAGGTTCATTTCAACGTCGTAACCNATTTAAAAAAGGCAGAATATCAATGAATAAATACGTACCAACTTCATTTTTACAAACAAACATATTTATTGGCGGAGGCAAAATATTCAGATTATTCCATGGTTCCAGCATTTTTATCTTTGAATATAATGTGTAATGTAACCAATAAAGAAATTCAATGTTAAAAAATAAATACAATTATAGAAGCAGGTTCATTTCAACGTCGTAACCACGTCGTAACAAAAGTTGAGTTGTTATTAGCAGATTTATGTTGTTTTTAGGTACAGACGCAGAATCCAAGAGTAAAGTAATATCTACTGAAAGGCAGAACACTCACACCCATATTTTTAGTCCTTTCCTCTAACCTCCACCTCTGCTGAACTCAACAGAGGACGCCTTAAAGTCTACCTCATCAATACCTTGAAACAGGTATTTTTAGTTGTATTTTAAGGAATACTCCAATAAGTTAGAGTTAAGGTATTACGTCATCATTTTAAGGCATAGGA
>WUAW01008327.1:273-13426 GCA_017165845.1 Thaumetopoea pityocampa | reverse complement strand
TTTAAAATAGAAAGTGGTTTTAATTTATCCAGTGCAAAAAATAGTCCTCAGCCGGTATAATGCGCTAACATATATAATGCCTAAAATTAGCCGGCAATGTATGAAACGATTCATATTTCACACATTTGAAAGGCATTCTATAGAATGCCAAATAAAAAGTCGGTGAAGTATAAAATACAACTCCGGTTCTCAGAGTAAATATTACTATAGAGATAATCTACCAAGTAAGTGCTGGAGACGTATACATGATCCTGTTCACACTAATACAACAACTCCATAAGCAAAGTGACAAAGGGATAGAGTTCTTATACCATCTCGAAATGCCGAGCGAGTTTGAAATTAGGTTAGATTTATATTTATATCTCGGTGAATATTTCCGGGGCGTAGGCGCAAGGCCTACGCGGACATGTAGCCTACCCAAGGCGCTGCCTATGGACGGCGGTGTGGGCATCTCATCTTTCGAATAGAATAGGCTCGTGGCAAGGGCGCGCTGTGTCCGGCGTGCCCATACAGAGGAAGGGAGCCCTTCTGGCTCCCTAGGAGAGACTTAGAGCTTTCGGTAGAAGAAAGGATGATCTCTCTCCAAAAGAAGAGGCTTGTACGCGATCACAACCAAGCCCGCCTAACCGCGGATGATTCCTCGCGTGTTTCCCGCGGTCGGGCGCTAGGGCCAAGGCGGACGCCGCACAGTTTTAGTGGGTACAATTCTTACATAATCGTCGTGCAGTGCCTTCGGCGTGGCGGTATGGATCAGCCATTTTCTGTGCGTAAAAAAAGTTTTATATTTTCATACAAAAACGTATGAAAATATGACATATTTTGCCTAAATAGCATTTGTCATTTTATAGAATGCCTAGGTATTATATACAATGTCTAGGGAAAGTATGTAATATTTCTCATATTTCATACATTGCCTAAAAGCGCCCGTCATTATATACAATGTCTAGGTATTCTATAGAATGTCGGCTTTTCATGCATTTCCGGTAACAGAGAAATGAAATGGAAAACTAAATTTAAATTCTCCTAATAGTAATCTACTAACGTCAGTGAAACCAAAAGTTCGTTGATAACGTTTTCCGTCAGATTGGCTGTTGGTCATTTTAGTCATTTATCAAAGCAAATCGACTAGATTAATTTGACATTTGGCTCTGAATTTCTAAGCAGTTCATTCAAAAATCAAGCATTTTCGTGTGTCGTTATTTTTCATTGCCTCTGATAGATATTATCAGGAAAGCTTAAGCTTGGTTTGATATCCTATAAAGTTATAATCTAGGTGACCTCCTTTGCATTTTACAATTGATTTCTACCATTAAGTGATGTGAACACTTAACTACTCTTACCGACAGATGTCTAACCAAAACAACTGCCCTATAAAAGTAATTAGATGATAGTGAACAAAGAAATAATGTATCTATCTATACTACTATAAAATTGTTAAATGTTGACATTTAACAATTTTATAGTAGTATATTATATAGTAGTATATTTTGTAAATGAAAGATATTAAAAAAAAACTACTCAGACAACTAATTAAGGACTTCTAAAATAAAATCCGTCGATGTTTGTTTGTTGTTGTTTATTTGGTCAAGCTTCGCGCAAAAACTAGATTTTGATCAAACTGTTACAGTCTTAAAGGTACTATTGCGGCATGTTTCGTCAAAATTGGTCTAGTAGAATTGAAGATACAGCTTGATGCGCGTTTTAGTAGCCAACTTTTTATTTAAATCTATGATTGTTTCCGGATTTCCCATATAGAGGAAAACCGACATTCGCGCGGGCGGAGCCGCGGGCAAATGCTAGTCACCAATAAAATAGATAATAACAAAGTCTGCTTCAATAAAAATCTAGTTCAACTCGGTGGCGTGCAATTGCAATTTCATTCGGCCGAACGCGCCGAGTTGCCTGTTGTGTGCGGTTGCACAACGGAGCGCTGACCTAATTAGCCGCTTCCTGTTAACATCTGATAAATTCGGGGTAAGGAAACTACGCGGCGCTTGGTATATCGCGTTTATTATCAAGACAGTGAAGGATTTAGGAAAATTTTGACACCGGTAGAATAAAATTATTTGGCAAGATTAAAAAAAAAAGCATTTGTGTCAGTGATCAAACAATCCGTAATCGATCGCACGAAGGCCAGCAAACTTCAAAACGACAAGTGCAAATAGTTTAAGGTTCTTTCGCAAATGTTTGGACTGGGGCATAAATCAGTGGGGCATGGTGCTGTTCCCGACGAGCACAGAGTAGATTTTGAATGACGACATTTGATTTGACTTTTGATTTTGAATGATTCATCACTGTGTAGTGACGACGCGGCGAGTGACTTCTTTCGCGAAGTTGACCGTCTCGGTGATCCGAACGTAGTAATTTGTGGCGAGATTAGCTTACATGGCAGAAGTGAGCTCGTTAATTCAAATTAGGGTACCGTCAGAATGGATCCTGGGTTCATCCTGATGCAAGATAATGCCCGTACTCAAGTGCTCTAGTCTGTACTGGAAGACTTTCATATTTAAGTGTTACCGTGACTAGCAAACAAGCAATTGATTGACGCCTTGAAAAGTGCCTGGGAAGAGTTTCTAATTGAGAACGTGAGCCATTTTAACAAGAGCAAGCATTATAACCTTCAGGAGTGAATATATAAAAGAGAAAGGCAAACCCGATATTAATATTATCAACACTAGATTTTCCTGGAGCTCCGCCCGCATGAATATCAGTTTTGCGCTACACGGGAAATCCAAAAACTTTACTTGCGCTCACGCACCTTAACGGCGGCTACTAAAACAGGGATCAAGCTGTATCTGCAATTCTACTGGACCGATTTTGATGAGACCTGCCGCAGTATTTGAGTGTGAATTACTTTTAAAACTGTAACAGTTTGACTAAAATCTACCGGCTGATCTCTGTGTGAAGCTCGAACAAACAAACAAACATCGACGGATTTGATTTCAGAAGCCCTTAATTAGTCGATATGATTAGTTTGTTTCAATATCTTTGATCAAAATTTGACATTTAACAATTTTATATATGTTGAAATTTTATGTATTGTATGTTGAAACAAAAAAGAAAAAGTATTTAGAAAATTAAAAATACTCCTAATTTTCAATGACTTTCCAATATTTATGTTTTACATATATCCTAATTCACAACTGCTAACAAAAGTTAAATAAGCATCATCATCACCAGTTCTTATTCGATGGGACTACAGGGGCACAGACCTCCCCTAATCGGGAGGGGGATTAGGCTGTACTCTATCTACCACAGTGACCTATTGCGTGTTGGTAGAGTTCACACACCCATGCGAGCACGCAGGTTTCCTCACGAAGTTTTCCTTCTCCGTTGAATACATGAGTCTACAATGTAGACCGCATATAAGTTTGAAACAAGGAACCAAGATTGAACTCACGATCTTTGGATCGCGAATCTTGTCTAGAACCATTAAACCCTTATTTCCCAAAGTGGTCCAGGTGGACCCCCAGGGCTCCACGGGGGTCTACGTCGGCGTGCGCAAATTTCCATAGTTAGATCTAATCTTCACATTTTTTGTCGAGTTTTGGGAATATGGTAGAAANAGTCCACCGGAACCAGCTAAATTTTGAAAATGGTCTATGAGAAAAAAAAGTCTGGGAACCTCGGCATTAGACCATCAATGTACATCTAAATAGTTTAGTGATAAAATTAATTTAAACATTGCTAGCCTAAATGGTAAATAATAACATAACATTTTATGTAAATTAATTTCTGTTTTCGTTTATTAATTTTATTATGTTCATGGTACACCAAAAATATGGCCCCCATTTTTTATAAATAGTATGTAGTATTTGTTTTTCGAAACAATGGTGATGCTGTAGGAAAGATTTTAAAAAATGCATGTAGGTTTATTGACGATGTACTCCTACCCCGTTTAAGTATGTACCAAGGTATTACTGCTTCTGTGCGTGCGCGCTTGTGCGTGTGTGTACGCGCGTATGTGCGTGTGTGTACGCGCGTATGTGCGTGTGTGTACGCGCGTATGTGCGTGTGTGTACGCGCGTATGTGCGTGTGTGTACGCGCGTATGTGCGTGTGTGTGCGCGCGTGTGTGCACGCGTGCATGCGTATATTGTATTTATATCAACGGTTAATTCAAAAATTCCTTTCATTTACAGCATTTATGTAAAAATTTATTTTTAAATTTTACCAATTAAAACTCCACACGCGCTCAAAAAGAATATAAATAATCTCACACATATACAAACACGCAACTTGAGAGCTCTACATTTTGCATTCGTGTAAAAATTCAACACCTTATCCCACCATATTACACAAGGGGCACGTGTTTGTCATCGCCTTCAAAACACACGCTAAATCCGTAAACACGAGACGACAAAATGTAAATACCCAGGTATTTAATTAAGACGATCAATGTAATGTGTACATTTAAAAACCTGTTTTCAATAACATGGCAGCTGTACGAACAGATAAGCAAATAACGATCAATGTGTAAACTGATATTCGAAAATATTCATTGAAAAATGATTGAGATAAATCTAAGAGACATATGATGTCTTAATGGCAAAATAGGTAATCAGAGATGTCTAAAATTATATATCGACGGTTGAAAGGTAATAGGGTATAAGCGGCAAAAATCAAATTATTCAGGAGAGCAGTTTAAAGTTTGAAATTGCAGAAAAATGAACATAACTTTTTTATCACGTATTGTTATATCGTGAAAATGGAAACAGCTCTAGAATCAAGAAAAATAAAGCATTAATTGGCAAAGCATTTATTTATTTGATTCGACGTCGTTTTATGTGGTTTTATGCCGTTTAGATCAATTGATCTTGATTGGATCTATCAATTGAGTTTTTTTTTCTTGAGCATAAGTGATAAAAAGGTCACCGTAGAGCCATGGCAGTAAGCGCATTTGAAAAAGCGTAGGGTAGCATTCATAACCAATTTACGATCAAAATGTCGCTTATGCCCTATTACCTTACAAACGTCGATATGACTAAGTTTTATCCGCGGTTTTGTGCTATTAACACTCAAGTGTTAATAATAATAAAAATAATATTGTGGACACTTTTTCACACACATTGATCTAGTCCCAAACTAGGATTCCCTGTATTTTGAGTACTAGACAACGATATACATACTTATATAGATTAATACTATACATGAATAGATAAATACGTCCATGACTCGGATACAAATATTTGTGTTCATCCCACAAATGCTTGACCCTACCAGGATTGGAACCCGGGACTCATTCGCACAGGAAGCAGGGTCACTGTCCACTGCACCAATCAGTCGTCCAACAGTTTTTTTTTCGGGATAAAAGTACCCTATGACCTTCTCTGTACCCTTGACAATGTGTGTACAAAATTTCATGATGGCCGGTTGAGTAGTGAAGGTGTGAAGGCGTAACAAACTCACATTCGCATTCATAATATTTAGTTATTAATAATTTCACAAAGTCGACATTGTATAAACCCCTTCCAAGCACGTTAAAATATTTGGTTCCAGCAGAACAGTGGTCACAGCAGGGATACTGGAGCTTAACAGAAAGACTTTAGACGTCAGTCGGTTATCTAAAACTGCTGGCAAGCCATCTCCTTCAACAGCAGATGATGATTTCGGTCAGGATTATTCTACGATGAAACTAGGATAAAACAATAAAAAATCCATCTAATGAGGGATGAATAGCTTCCTGTACATGCTGCAAGAAGCAAATGTAAGAAACAAGAATAATGGGCAGCAGTATTTTGCTGCAACTCAATCAATATCTACTGTGAGTTCCAAGACAACTATCAAGAGTCAAGATAATGAGAAATCTTCCATTTATGGAGTAAGCTCTTGCCAGTGGTAGACTTTCAGGGCTGGTGATGATGACGAGGGCAATTAAGGGGTAATTCCGTTGCTGTGATTGCAAATTGCTTGACAGAATTAAAGAGAAACATAAAACACACAGTTAAAGGAAATATTAACAGCCACACCTTGTTTAATTTCAATTGTGATTCCTTATTTCTGATCTATACTATTATAAAATTGTTAAATGTCAAATTTTCAAAAATCAAAGATATTTAAAAACAAACCACTCAGACTGACTAATTAAAGGCTTCTGAAACCAAATCTGTAGATGTTTGTTTGTTTGTTAGTTCGGGCTTCACACAAAAACCAGTGAGTAGGTTTTGGTTAAACTATTACCATCTTAAAGGTACTATTCCGACTTAAATACTGTGGCATGTCTCATCAAAATCGGTGTAGTAAAATTAAAGATACACATCTTTATTTTAGTAGTTGCCAAAGATACGAGAGGTCATGTAAAAGTGATTCCATGGCTTTTTATATAAATCTATGATTGTGTCGGGATTTCCTATGTAGCGGAAATTGACAGTCATGTGTACGGAGCTACGGGCAAAGGCTAGTGATTAAATAAATATATATTTACATGCCCACTGAGAGTAGAATGTGCTAAGGCTAACAGAATTTATTTCATCATATTTTGTACACTACATTTCTGGCAAATAAGTCTATCATTTCAGTTCAATTCTTAACATAAAAATCAGCTGAGAAATACAATGTATATTTATATATATATATATTTTTGGTTGAAGCCTACTACTGTACATAGGAGTTCTCCATAAAAGGAAATTTACCAGCATCTGCATCCTTGTTGAATTACAGTAGTTATATGTTAATTAAATTACACAATAATGCAACAATATGTTCCTTGGCTGTGTGGCACAGCATAACAATAGCACTCCATCTTGGGTACCACACCATAACCATATTGGGTAGCAGCATTATCTTGTTATTCAAATGAAATGTACTATGATCTTCAAAACACCTTCCAAGCATAGAGATTATGGCAAATCCCTCCTTTGGGAAGACACTCATGTCCAACTGTGGACTTCCACAGAATGATGATATGTACCTTCAATGAAAATCTTTCTTCTTTCTTTCTTAGCCAGTTCTCGTGGCACCCATGAGAGAAGAGACTGAGTGATTCTATTTATTATCTTGCTGTTATTAGTACTATTAATTACATAAATTACTTCTATTCTAATTACAAACAAAATAAAGCTATATAATTTGTAAAGTTCTATCATTATGTATTAAGTACTACATATTATGCCATTTCTCTAAGTCTTAACTTACAAAACAAATATGCTAATCTATAACTCAAAGGTGTATTTTCTTGGAGATAAGTAATTTTTATATACACATTTCTTGAGATAATTGGTTGTATAATTAATTCAAACCTGTTTATTCCACATATTTCTTACTTATTAGTGAACAGAACAATAGATTATTATCAGGATCTAATTTTAATTTGGTACAACTATTTTATTCAAGCTAGCTACGGTCTTTATTATTTTAAACACAATGTGTACTCTATAGATTTTTAAATAAGTATCTAATCTGTTTCCTACAATACAGCATTATGTTCTTATGGTAAATATATTATTCATACACAATTATTTTTATACAAAATTAAAAACTGGATTTCTTTTGACATTTGAGTAGTATGTTGTTTCTTAGCTCGAAAAGTGTTATGTAAAAATAAGGACTTCATCTGTGAGCCTTTGAGAACCTGAACAGGACATTTTTTTAGGGGCCTATAAAAATAAATTTACTTCAACAGGCTGATATGGTCAAGTAGGTAATTTAAAAGTTATAAATATTATTGACTCACCAAAACTTCATGGTGTGTCTTATTGCCCTTATGCACCCATTGCACATTGGGAAGAGGTAACGTTAAGAGTCCACCACAGGGTATTGTTACATTAGTACCCTTGTCAGCAGCCACTTCCCGCAGTTCGACATCCTCAGCTAAAGCCCGTGGATAAACTAAAACAAGTTTCTAATAAGTTTGTTTGATATTGTTTTTTTTTTCGGAATAAGCAGTGAGAATATGAACAAAAAATATTAAGTTTTATAGTGGTCGTTTTTATTACACGTGTAATGGAATAAGATTTAATTATGATTACACTGAATGCTAAGCGAATACCAAAACAACGAAACATTTTTATTTACCTTCTATTCCAAGGCAGAATACACACAACAATAAATACTCGAAAAACATTCTACTGTAACTACATTTAGATACTAAAGACAAAGTCCTTAAGCCGTACTTGTTTTAAAGTAAAAAAGTTTATTTTCTATCTAAACGTGTTACATTACACAATATTAATTAAATAACAGAAAGCGAAATAATTAGGAACTAATGCCACAACAAACGTCTTCATACTATTGACAAATTTCATATACTAATTTTCTTCTGTCCACTCTGTCCAATGTCCTTCAGTTAACTGTCAACTGTCAATTGAAAAATTGTGCTGCGTACAGACCGGTAAAACATTACTGAATAGACTGTTAAAGCTTCATTAAATCATAGTCTTGAAACTTTATTCATTTTTAGTAAGATTGTTTATATTCAGGGAAGACGTAATACAACCAATAACTTAGAGACAGTCATTCGGCTTATTGAGCAACTAAATTTCTCCCGGCGTACACTGCTAGTACAACAACACACACTACACAAGCTCACAAACACTAAATAAAATAGAAGAAGAAAGTTTACATAAAACAGTACACAAGAAAGAAAACAATAACTAAAATTTATATTGACAAGATCGGAGAACGTTCGAGGTATGTCAACTAATCATAAAAAAGCGTCTACCCGCAGATGAAACAGTCGGCCGGCAGTAACTGTTTCCAATGCAGGATATTTGTTTCGAAAGAAATATTTTTTTATGCATGAATATAATTAATTAATTATTTTCTTTATGTTGTTACGTGGGAAAACCCCGTAATTTTAACGAAATACCGACAAGTCATAAGTTTTAATAAAATAGATTTTCTTTGTTTTTTTTACCAAATCACCTCACTTTTATTTACCTTTATAGCACGGATCTGTAATTCTGTTGTCTTTTTGTTACTAGCAGTCACTTTTAGTACATTGAAAAGTGCAGTAGCTACTGATAGCAGTACGAGGTGAGCGATTCCCTTCCTTAAAAATACATAACACCAATTACTTTTGATAGCTGTCGTCTGTCGGCTTCTACCGTGTCACTAAATATTGGTTGTCACGACTGATGATTTTTTGGGATTTTTAGTGAATACAAAGTGAATAACGAAGTCATTTTAATTAATGCTAATATTCGTTGAAATGAAATTATTTCATTGAAAACGATTCATTGCGTTGATGTTTTTTCATTTGTACTGTATAGTTCGTAGAAATAACGCAGCCGAAAAACGTACTGTCAATGTCGAATATTATCTCGTTTCTTTTTCAAGTTAAAAACTAGATACACATCATCTTCCATCTCAAATGTCAAAGCTAATCCAAAATCTTTAATTCATACGCTTTTCAAAAAGACCTAAAGAAGAAACTAAAAAACTAAAGATATTAAAAGAAACTAGTTATTCATTAGAATTTCTTGGGCCGGTGTGTATACAATATGATACTGTTTTTGACAACTGTCAAATAAATATTCTCTATGTCACGAAGTAGAAACATAGACAAATATATAGATTTTCCTTGGATATGGCTGCTTTATCGGCAATACAACATCTGCAATGTTTTGTAAATTCGTTTTTATAAAATGATTTAAGTGTTTTTTACTGTATAGTGATTAGTGGACCGTATACTGTGCTGTGATATTTGTAATGGATGCAGAGAACGAGTACGAATTAAAGAGAATTCGTGATGCAATTCAAACGATAGAGACTATCCAATCCATGATCGACGTTTCAGCTGATAGACTTGAGGGTTTGAGGACACAATGCTCGACGAGTGCCGAATTGACACAGCAGGAGATTCGGACTCTGGAGGTAAGGGGTTACGAGTCAGTTTTCTTAATTTAGGGAAATAAACGATGCCCTTGAAAGCGCTAATACCGACAGCCCGGGACTCAAGGACTTCTAGTTTCAAGGACTGGGGTAAATAGTTCATTGCCATTCTGTAGTGTTCGCGTACGCTTGACACTTACCACCTTGATGTTTATGAAATTTCACATAATAAACAGTTATCAATTAACTGTACTACATACATCTTTTTATTTTAATAACAAATTTAAGATTGTTTTTAAATAAAATCAGTAGGGAATTTGAACTTTAAAGTACAGATTTGTGTGTTAATTATTATCAGAGTGTAGCATAAGTATGTTTAATAGAAGAAAGTTTTTCATTGCTGTGTTTATTCAGTGAATAGGAAAATGTTTTTTTAGCACAGTTGTGGTTAACAATTTTTAATGTTTGGCTTTTATTGAATTAATAATATTGATTTAATTCGTGCTAGAGCAATTGTTCATCTTGTTTTTCATTTTTCTTGTCTTTTGTCTTTCATTTGATGCCTGTATTTGCTTTTATCCAAGTTATCCATATTTCAAAAATAAGTTTCTATTGGGTTAGGCATAAATTTCTTTTGTAAATGTTTCTGTTGGGTTAGGCATGAATTTCTTTTGTATAACTGATTTTGAAATTATTAACTTCAGTTTGATAGTAGATTTTTCATTACAACTTATTGTTGCATTAGAAACTAATGTATCTGCTATACATTTTGTAAAAAGGTTAAACTCTATGGTGTATCTCATTAAAAAAGTTCTTTGAGTGTAATTATTTTTTTTTTGTAAGTAAAGGCAGAGGGATCCAAGTCTATACAGACTTGTCTGACTTAGTTTAGTAATTTTTCACAAGTTAATAAAGTACTGGTGTATCTCGTTTTGATGCATTTTTGAGTTTTGTGATCAATCTGAAGATTACCATGTTGACTAGGTGAAAGTTCTTTGAAAGACTTACTGCCTTGAAAGAATACAGTATTGCATTCTTAGTATGGTTGGTAGCAATTTTCTTCCATTGTTTCAACATCATTCATGATTGTTGATGATTGACATGATTGACACAAAATAGCACTGGATTTACATGTCAAGCAACATAGCATGCTAGTATAGGCCAACATTGTCCGACAACTGTTAGATGGACCTACCTGTAAGTTATGCAGAGTGTAAGAGCCTCATCAGAATACCAGTGCTCCAATACCGGGAGTTTCAATCCACTGGTATTGCAGCAACTAGCTGAGATGGCCTTTTTGAACATGTACCCAATAAAATGCCTAGGATATTGTGATCATAAATCTATCTTGTATATGTTTTTCTTATTTAGTATATTTTTTGTTTCTTACTTTATTAACTTTATTTTGTGCTTACCCTGAATAAATATATTTTTCTTCTTGTGGTGCTGGCATAATAAATAATAGCATAACTCCATTTATTCCCATAGATTCTGTGAAAACCATTTAAGGAAGAGGTCTCTTCATCATATTCATCATACTAGATCGATTTTGATGAAACATGCTGCAGTATTTAAGTTGGAATAGTACCCTTAAGACGAATAGTTTAACCAAAATCTACCCTCTACAAACATCAATAGATTTGGTTTCAAAAGCCCTTAATTAGTCCATCTGAGTAGTTTGTTTTTAAATATCTTTTTTTAAATTTGACATTTAACAATTTTATAATAGTATAGAAGTAACCATGTAGTTCCAGAGTGAGATAATCTACCTGAAAATGTATAAACTGAATCTACCTTGAATGGTTTCAAAATTAGACAATCTTCGAATTGCAATATGTATACATGTTGCTTAATGTTGCCAGTATGTTTCAATTATAATAACACAAAGAGACATTTTTTTATATTAGAAACAAATAGAATTTGATAACAGGTTATGGAATATGGACTGACATGAAAGAATTTAAATGGACAGGCCATTTAAATTCTTTAATGTCATGTACTTTTTTGGAAAAAGTAGTATTCTTCTAAACTGATTTATTATTTTTCAAAGCACTATATTCCATTATTATACAATAATATAGTCCTTATTCTTGAATTTAACCAAGATAAATTATATAAAAATTGTAAAGCTATAGCTATCAAATGATCCCAACTTATCCATATGCAAATATACTTGTTACAAGTAGTTAGGGCTGCCACTTATACATATATTAAAATACACAATCATAGATTTATATCCTTAGTTCCCAAAGTGGTCCAGGTGGACCCCCAGGGGTCCATGGGAGACTCGACGGGAGTCTATGTTGGCATACGCAAATTTCTATAGTTAGATCTAATCTTCACATTTTTTGTCGAGTTTTAGGAATATGGTAGAAATGTAGCAGCAGGTCCACCGGAACCAGCTAAATTTTGAAGAATTTTGTGGTTTATGAGAAAAAACGTCTGGAAACATAAAAAGAATATAAAAAGTCAAAAACCGCTTTTACTTGACCTCTCGTACCTTAACAGCGGCTACTATAACAGGGATCAAGCTGTATCGTTAATTCTACTGGACTGGATGTTTGTTTGTTTGTTCGGGCTTGACGCAAAAACCAGCGGGTAGATTTTGGTTTAACTGTTACAACCTTGAAGGTACTATTCCGACTTAAATACTGCGGCACGTTTCATTAAAATCGGTCCAATAGAATTTAAGATAAACCTTGATCCCCGTTTTAGTAGCTGCCGTTAAGGTAAGGCCGGAATTTCCCATGTAGCGAAAAACTGGCAAATCCTAGTAATGTTATATTAGTTCCACCTTTCACATGGGTGCTGCAAAAATCAGATGGATGATTCACCAGGGGTTTGGGCAGTAGTATTATCCACTGAATTAACAAAATAAATATTTATATATTAATTAACAATAAGCAAATATTACCCGTTTTTGATGGGAGTTTATGTTCAGCAGTGTGCAAAACAAACTAATAAAAAATAACTTAATTGTATCATAATTCTCATGAGTCTGAAGACTTCCATACTGAAAGTCATGCTTGACATTTATAGAACAAGCATTGCTCTATAAATGTCAAAGTCAAAAATTATTAATATTTATAATAATATAATAGGAACATAAAGGAACAATTGCAAATTTTATATTGATATAGTACTTTTTATTACACCCAATTACTTAAAACTACTTTTCGATCTGGTTATGATAGTATCTGAGAAGATTCATCAAGAAACTGGGTATATCTGGAAGAAAGAGAAACCAATCAATATATTATTGCATTTAAATAGTATTAAAATTAAAACGTATGATTGGTTAAATGACAACCCTGTTGTCACTTCACTTCACTTCTTGGTTTATGGCGTTTGACCAATTTGGTACAATTCTGCCAGTATCCAGT
>WUAW01008326.1:22619-39018 GCA_017165845.1 Thaumetopoea pityocampa | reverse complement strand
CAATCTAACGACACCTCTCAAGCTAAAATCCATCAAGCCGTTTAGGCTTCAGAGCGTGCCAAAGAAATATACATACATATAAACAATAGAAACATAACCCTCTTTTTGGCGCAGTCGGGTAAAAATTTTAACAATGCCGAATTCTAACGAACAATTCTGTCGCAGATTTGCGTTTTGAATATATTTATGAGAATGGCTCTGCTATACTTTTGTGATGCATGCGTGGGGCGGAAGCCCACACGTGGGGGTCGATTTAACAGTTTACTATACATATGATACGACATCTATTGATATGGTTGTTATAAATGTTAATAGTATGGATGGGCCGAAATTCGTCTTACATTCGGTTTTCGGCCGAAATACGGTTGAAATGCCGAACATTCGGTGCAAGAAAATATTAAAAAGTAAAACCTACTTGCACTTTTTTGACTGAAATTAATAGAAAACATACCTATCATAACCGTAAAATAAAATCAGGCCTTTGTATACTCATGGTCATTTATTTTAGTTAGGAACATGTAAACTTTAACTTGCAGTGTGATAAAAAGTTAAATATAGTCATCCCTCGATTTACACGGTAGATACATTCTCGGAAAAGTCGTGCAAAATGAAACCCTGTAAAACGAGACACGGAGTTCATACAAAGTAGACGGATGTGTTCAGTTAACCTGAAACCGTGTAACTCGATCTAAAGAAGACAAAGAAAAGTCGAAGATATATTCACTATAATCGTGTAAAATGAGATAAGTGTTGATAGAAGGGGAATTGGTTCATTCCATTTCAATTCAATTTTATTTTTGAAAATTAAAAACGTAAACATTAATTAACAATATTCCTTTCAAATAAAAACAAAAAACGTAAAAAAATTACAAATAAAAACAACAAAAGAATTCAAACATAAATAACCTTCATAACAACTACTAAAGTACTATTACGAAATATATTTTTAAAATTAACAAACAGCTTTTTTTCACCTGTTATTAGAATTCAATCAGAACAAATGACTTTGAAATTTCTTCTTCACGCACAATGGCCACCACCTTAATATTTGCGATTGAAGTTTTAGAAAAGGGTGCATTTGGTAACTTTGAACGAGCTTTTAAAAGAGTACGTTCATCAATATGATACCGATAAATGGCATAATGCAAAACTATCAGAATAAGACTATAATTTTTTTTTGTTGTGATGTAAAAAACGTGTAAAAGCGAAATCGTGTAATTCGAGTACCGTACAAGTCGAGGGACTGGTGTAATTTAGTTATTCTTAAACGAAGAGTCTTATACATATTTGCCTTATGAAATAGACATCTTATTGCAGTACAAAATAGTCGTCAAACCAGTGTGCAGTAAAACTTAAAAAGCACTGCATGTTATTGATGCACTTCCACATGTCGCTTGTAATTGAAATAGTTTTATCTTCGGTTAGCTGATCGTATATATCTCGTATATTAGGGATTACAGAGGAAGGAGGGCCTCCTTATGGTAGCGTGTATCAAAAATTTAATAACATTAGGTGAACGTTAACTCCTTCCGGTGTGTCGTAAGAATCAACAGAAACATCTGCAATCGTTGAAATTATTTAATTAATGTTTTAAAGTTCGAGAAGAATTTGGTAGTTTTAATATATTCTAACATAAATGACGAGCGCTTCGTTTAGTGGGTTTGGTCCTATTTCACGTGTGCTCTATACAGTAAATGTATGATTCTATAGACAAAGTTCGGTCGAGTGCGTATCCGGTCATGCAGCGTAGGGTCTTGGAATTTAGTGTTCACATTTTGTAATGTGTACGTAAGACCCTTTATTATATCTTGTGTAACAAAATAAAAAAGTTATTTGGTGTTGAACAAATTAATCGGCTATAACTTATACACTACAAGCTTTTGCCTGTGGCTCCGCCCGCCTGAATGTCGATTTTCCGCTACGTGGGAGCTCTCGTGCCTTGACGGCGGTTACTAAAACAGGTTATATCTTCAACTCTACTGAACCGATTTTGATGAAACATGCCGCAGTAATTAAGTCGGAATAGTATGTTTTAAGACTAACAATTTGACATAAATCATGGTTCTGGAGCCCGTAATTAGTCAATCTGAGTAGTTTTTTTTTTAATACCTTGTGCTTACAAAATTTAATAACAATTTTATAATAGTGTCATATAGTATTTCATTGCAGGAACTCGTGATATTTTGAAATTTTAACCCCAGTCAGTTTGCTAGTTGATTTAGTTTTGTTTCCATACTTTTCCTACATTGCGTCCGGCATATACTTAAAATGGTGACTATGTAGTCGGATAACTCTAAAACTGGGCGTTCTTAATTTTAAAGCTACCAAATAAATCTTGTAGTGAATTTAAAATTTCGGCACCTCACTCGTTAGTGTTAGTAAACTATTCATCCCCACTTCTCATGTATGGCAGGCACGTTTTTTTAATCGTTTTAAAAAATAAAATTTTAATAGCTGGTATAAATAACCACATTTGTACAAAATTTTAACGTTGTAGACTTAACGGACTGAATAATAATTTGGTACATAATATTTAGGATATAATATTCGCTGTGTGTATATAATAATGTGTGTGTGTGTATATAAGCAGCGTTATCTTGTTATTCAATCAAAATCTATTATGATCTCCAATACGACTGGCCAAGTGTGGATATTGTGGCAAATGCCTCCTTTTCAAGGGCGAGCTCTATGGCCAACAGAGGACTTGCACCGGTTCGTGATGATAATAATGATGATAATTTAAGACAGACAATTAGTCAGACATGGCGAAACTATAAAGATTCCTGCTAGACTACAAAACCTTAGGAAAATAAATTTCAAAATTTTCAGATATCATCAAAATTTAGTTGTAAATGTTATTAGGCGTTACTAAATGTCCTCTGTCAATTATAATGAATAAAACATAGAAGTATCAAAAAGTTAGGTAAGGCATAAACGGGGGTTTGCACATTATGTATATGATTCTGACACACTTATTTCGCCTCATACACTTTCATACATTTTTGTCGATTATGGGTGCTACCTACTTGAAACACATACAAACAGATATAGAAAACTATAAAACCTTGCATTACGTTTACAGATACACATTAATAACCTAACGACAATTCAAAATTGCATAGTGATAAAATACGCGACATTATCCCGACTATGAATAAGGCCAAGGGGACCCCTATTTTCACGGTCGACAATATTTGTAACGTGCTTGATAAATCCCTCGGAGGGCGAAACGGATTTGTTGCTAGCTTTAACTTCACCGAAGTCGTGACGTCACGATGGAAATATTGAACTACCCGCAAAACTTGTTTTAATTTTATCATTTATTTATTACACAAACGTTTTATGGGTGGTTTATAGGGCATTTTATACCAGTCGATAATGGCGTCGAATTAACATGAGGTAGGTGATTTACCTGAAAGAGGTAGAGACATAATTTTGATTAAAGCTTGTATATACACTATCTCATAAATAATACATAAATATAGGATAACAATAGACTGAGCAATACAATATAGTAAAATATACATAATGAATACACAAATACAAATATGCTGTATGAACAAGATGACGCTAATTCTGTATTAATGATTAAACTAACTAAACTTATTTACGTTCTGTTACATGGATTGTCTGGACTAAATTTATTTATGTTCTGTTACAACAGAATCAGCACCATTGTCAAATGTCAATCTATTTCATTCGCGAACTCAACAAGCGAGTCTTATATTCAGCAGTAGTCTCGTTCATAACGGTAACATCTAATTCAGGTCCTTTCAGATTCAGAGTCCACCGTCAGTTGCAGTTATGAAGTGTGTACCGCGCGTCGTACGTTTAAAGTTCGTGAACTTGTACAGTGAAAAATGGCAGAATGGACTCGATCAATTCAAAGTTTATTATATCTCTGTGTTCAGGTGTTATACTTTTATTGTATTAGTCTATTTTGTACTTATATTCATGTATATTTATGCAGTAGTATATAGCTTTGCTAAGCTTGTGTCTCAAACTCCTTTATCTTTTTCCGCTACATGGGAAATCTCGATACAATCACAGATTTATATAAAAAGCCTAGAACCACTTTTACTTGAGCTCTCGTACCTTAACGGCGGCTATTAAAACAAGCTGTATCTTCAATTCTACTGGCCCAATTTGTAAGTAAACGTGCCGCAGTATTAAAGTCGGAATAGTACCTTTAAGATTGTAACAGTTTAACTAAAATCTACCCACTGGTTTTTGCATGAAGCCCGAACAAACATACAAAAATAGACGGATTTGGTTTCAGAAGGCCTTAATTAGTCGATCTGAGTAGTTTGTTTTTAAACACCTTTGAGTTTTGAAAATTTGACATTTAACAATTTTATAATAGTATAGATAGATAGAAGATTGATAGAACTAAGTACAAGGCCGTTCGTCGGGCATAGTCCGAGCTGTCCCCACCCCCCACCCTTGCTCATCAACCGTAAAACTATAGGGATGATTTATTAGCTCACTGCACAGACAGATATGGTTTAAGTCCCCGGGGATAAATCGAGGGTTGGCGTGTAGGGGTTGATTCTAGATATCCGATCATGTTTATTGAGTTGAGTTTACATTTAATTATCTTGGTGATTGAATTAAATATTTTTAGTTTCCAATACGAATCTCATGCGAGTGTAATAGATACGATCTTGGATTCGAAGGTCGGAGTTTTCATTCCCGGCAGCTCATAGCCGCTCGGTGTGGCGATCATTAGCGGACGCCTATGTCCAGCAGTGGACGTCTGTGGGCTGATATGATGATGAATTTCAGGGTGAAGAAGAGTATTAGTATGGAGGTATAGCGAGGAGATTATTGGCCCATGATGGCGTTGATGATGACGTCATCAATTATGGGTTGAAGTGTGGCAGGAGTGGCAGTATCGGAAAAGGAAGATCTTCGACCTTCCTTTTCCGATATTAATACCTTTCGACGGGTGTTATGTCTGGCGGGGCCTGCCACTGCCCCGACGGTAGATGTCGGGACGTTGTATCGTATATACGCTAAGTCGCTATCAAACTTCATGCGCGTGATTCAGACTTCTAATGTCGTCACTTTAATCCTGCGCCATCTGTTGAGGATGTGTGGTACTATGTAGTGAAGTAGATCGCCACAGAGGTATCTATATTTTTGCTTAGTGTACAGCGCTTTTTTCAACTTGTCATAGATGAAATCCGAAAGTGTAGGGAATAGCGAAAACGGGTCTTGGGGCCGATTTTGATATAAATTAAAATACTTTTTACTATTTTTATCCCTGAAATATTTAGTGTCTGCGTGAAATAAATTGTACAATTTTAGCTATTGCACGTAAAATTTAAATTATATGCCAATTTCCCAACACCCATTAAGTAAGTAACCTATATAAGTGAAGCCGGCGGCAACAGTTAGTAATTAATAAAAAAAATTCGTGTTCAAAGTTGACAAAATAGCAAATTATTAAGAGAACAAACAAATTAAGGGTCATAAAAATAAGGGTTGTGCGATGACAGCACTTGGAGCGGCGCGCGGCCGACACGTGCGCGCGCCGCAGTTGTTGGCTTAAGTGATCGTCCGTGTGTCACGGCGCATGCAACATTATGCTTAGGGTTCCGTAGTCGTGTAAATTGAGTTGGATCATGGTCGCTCTAATCGATTTAAATGCTGTAATTTGTATTTCTGTCCCCATATTTGTGTACGTCTGAGATATACAGTGGTGTAAATTCTACTGTAACACAACTTAGCTAGATTTAGGCTCTCCTTTCTTATTCTAAATCCATACGCCAAAACGAGATAGCAACAATTTTGGCGCTATCAGTTTTGTATAGACACGTCAAAATTAAGTTCTATGTACTGATTTAGACGTGAGTTCAGAACATGCCGATTAAAGATATGTAAAAACGCAACTTATTTTGTGCCTTTTGACAGAAATCTAGGTACTTGTTAAAAATGTTCACTATCTTGGTTTGGCGTTTGCCAATCGAAACAGAGAGGAGAGCCGAAATTTAGCTTGTGTTACATCAGAATTGACACCACCATTAACTTCACTTTTTTGAAAATTTACACATACATTATAATGGGTGTATGAGCTTGTAGTCATTTGTGCACGTGAGTACACTTTTCGCTCTTGGCGTTCACGGAAGGCCGCCATTGATGCAATTTCCTCGAATGTATGCATCGACTTTATACTGAGTGAAATGCAATTTATTTATCGCCTTGAAATTTATAATGTTAATAATTTATTTTACACTGTTATCATGTGTCGTGTGGCTAACTAAAATTTTTGTTCTGTCTATTCCTTATAGTTGTTATACCATATCTATCTGCCTTCAATACTTTGTCCGTAAATTTCTAATACGACTAAAACACAAAATTGGTACACAGTTATGAATATTGCTGAATTTAATTTAATTAAATCAAGGAAAAAAATTAATATATGAAAAGTGGAGAAGTAAATAAACGTAACTTTTACCCTAACATAATGTAGGGTATAGTATTATTAAGGGTATAGGGAATTTAAAATGATTATTTTAGTCCTGTAATCAAACTATCAGTTTTTTACGCACAATCAGATGATTTTAAATAAATTCAGTATGCTAGCACAGAGTATGAAGTTTTATAAATATCGTGACTCATTAGAGTTAAGTAGTTCGCAAGATATAGTTGACCAACGTTTGATGTAATCAGGTAAATAAAGAACTGAGGCAAACTCCATACAACATAATCAAAATATAAATATACAGTATATATAAATTGCTGTTTTTTATTTTTGTGTCTGTAGAACCCTACAAGGCGCGTGGCCCGGTCGCGACACGCGCTTGACCGATTTTTGTATTTATGTACGGATCTAATTTGACACCGAGTATTCCGGACAGATGTACTTACTCTCAAATATTCGTATCATAGAAAATAAAAAAAATTCTTTAGAAAAGCTGAATCACGGTACTGATATTTTTATAGTAACTTAGTATATAATTTATTTAATATACAACGCCTCGTTATAATAAGCCGTTGGGGTGGTGGCAGGCAAAGTCAGGCAACTTTAGTCAACCTTTTGAGTTGGGGAGGGGAGGGGAATCTGCAAGAGGCTGAAAATTACCCGGCGCTCTTTATTTACAAGTACTTACACTCGATAATTATTTTACTATAGGTTATGTTTACATAATAGTTACTTACGTATGCTCCCAGTTGTTATTATACGTTTGTATAATGAACATAGTTTCTTTTGTTTGTTTGTTCGTGGACTGTAATAAAGTAAATCCTTCAACTTATACAGTATTATTACTGGCTAAGCTACGGTTTTAACCGGCTATTTCATTTATACACTTGATGGCACAGAGTGTGGTCCAAGTCATGATATTTTAACGAATTTTGTTATGAAATATCGGAACTGTTTGGAAGCATCGTATAATCCCTTTAGCGCAAGCTAATACAAGCGAAAATGTATTCACTAGCAAAGCTAATGCTTGTAGCTAATAAATGAGTATTCTATTTCTACTCACTCAGAGCTCCGGTCTTGTTAACTCCTCTTCCTCGTTCAATCCATTCCTCTCTGGAATGCGCTCCATATGGAAATCAGGATGGCAACCACCCATGACTGGAGAAAGTTTGTTAACTTTTCCGTGAAGCTGAATTATCACAGTAACTTAGGTGTAACGTTTGTAAAGACGTGTTTTTCTAATTAATTTGCTGGATTAGTCATCACGTGAACGATACCAAGTGCTCACCACTACACTAGGACAATAGAATTCCGCAAAGGGAGCCACGTGGTAAGGGCTGGACGCCGTACGCAGCACAACAACGTCTCTCCGCGGGGTGAGCGGTGCCGACTGGAGACGAAAGCCCGAGGGCAACAGACAGGCATCTTGGTAGCAGCGGGCTGCGGGGGCGGGTGTAGCAGGTAGCTGTCTCTCGGACAATGCAGCGCGCTGGACAAGCAGCGACGATGACGCTTTGTTAATACAACATAATGCTATTCCGTATATTACAATCCCCTCAAAAAACATAAATGTGAAAAATGTGCCAAGTTGCTATCGCAAATTTGGCCGCTAGAGGTTGTGGAATTCAGAATACATAGCCAAGTTTTCTCAGTATAAGATAAAGTTGTGTAGTTGCTTACGTAAACTAATATTTTAACAGTATAAAGTTTTATGATGATATTTTATTGTAGTGTTTTGTAATGTTTTTATTTATTTATTCTAATGTTTATTCTAATATTTTATAGTAATATTTTATTTTAATTTCTGAAAATTTCTTACTTTGTACCTTATTTTTGTTTTTATTTAGCCAGTTTTTGTTGTACGATCAGGAAATGAATGAAAATCATTCTAAGTAAAACCATGTAATTATATTAGTACGAACGTAAACTAAAACCTGTTTTCGTTCTTTTATTCGTAGGTACCACAGTCCTTGTGGATTTTTTAAAATCCAATTTTTAAATTACCGCATGTAATTAAAATATTTAATTTGGAATATATACATCAAGGCCTTTCGTTTGATCCCCACTTAATATTTTTTTTAGTGAAACAGTAACTTTCGGTTGCCGACTCCTCTAGGTGGCGTCCTTTACCACTTCTGTCTATTTTTCGCTTTACTTGTATACAAAGAATTATCATTCTATCAATTTTTAACTTTCTGCCTACACCAGAAGTGCTCAATAATTTTAAGGACCTTACAGTCAGTAATAGTCAGTGATAGATATCAGTCAGTGATAAATAGTAAAATGATCGATATTTAAAGTACTCTATCTTTGAAACGGTTCTGTATAGAACTGTGAATTTTGATATAAATAGGTTATAAAGTGTTCGTTAACAAATAAAAAATGGTGGTGTTACAGTGAAACGCTTCGTGTAATATTCTCAGGCCAGAACTTGGCCCGGCGCACTGCCGTGTGTCTCGATATTGTTTCTCCTAGATAATAAATAACTTGTCACCACTTTGACTGTCAGGCTCAGTGGTAGTGATCCTACTTTCTATACCCATGGATCCCGGGTACGAATCCCAGTAAGAGCAACTTTGTGTGATACGCACGAATGTTTGTATACGAGTCCTGAACGTACTTATCTGTAACTAGCTTTTGCCCGCGACTCCGCCCGCGTGAATGTCGGTATTCCGCAATATGGGAAATCCCGACGCAATCATAGATTTCTATAAAGTTTATGAACCACTTACATGACCTCTCGTACCTAAGCGACGGCTACTAAAACGGGGATCAAGCTGTACCTTCAATTATACTGGACCGATTTTGATGAAACATGCCGCATTAACTAAGTCGGAATAGTACCTTTAGGACTGTAGAAATTCAATCAAAACCTACCCGCTGGTTTTTGCGTGAAGCCCGAACAAACAAACACATCGACGGATTCGTTTTCAGAAGCTCGGAATTAGTCGATCTGAGTAGTTTGTTTTAAATATCTTTGATTATTTGAAAATTTGACATTTAACAATTTTATAATAGTATAGATAGATGTAAGCATATCATTATCTAGAATGTAGCTACAGGGAATCCTAATCTGGAAGTTTATCTGAATGTCCAGGATATTATTATTTATAGTATAATTTATTTATTCATTCATATTTTATAATATCATTTATGTATTAAGTATTTCGACTGTATGTATCTTGTTATTATGCTCTCATGATAACATTACTATTATATTTTTAACCATTTGCATATAAATTTAGATGTAAATTTAACAGTCCAATATTTCCATACCCACTCAAGCGGAACATAGTGTACTTGTATGGATAGTTGTATGATTATGTGCTATTATAAGATCTCCAAGACTCCTGCCAAGCGTGGCCATATGGCAACTCTGTACCTTATATGGGGGAGGCTCCTGTCCAGCGGTGGACTCTGCGAGCTGATGAGAATATCGCAACGAAGAATTCGAACCACATTTTTGCATGATCCTAATCCTTTATTTGTTGTTTCCGAGCAAATTCTCTTTTGGTGCCAATTTGTTATATTTAAAGTAGCTATTGGATTGCGTTAAATGTGATTTTTTAATTAAAATATTCTAGTCATCATCATCATCACCAGCAGCAGCAGCTCATGTAAGTCCACTGCTGACCGTGGGCCTCCTTGGAATAGGTGATATATACGAATGTATATGTATATAGACAATTATTGTCAACTGACAGCTGACTTATTCGCATATACGCGTTGGTGGCTAATTTCACTGCCAACTTCATTATGTGAGTTTTTTGTTGCGCGGTGCGAGCGCATCGTCAAAATTCACTCTAATCATTCTTTTCTAACGCGCCTAAAGAAGTATAACTTCGGAAACACAAAAACCTTCGAGAGTTTATATTTTGGGCCGTTCGTAAACCAAGTCGCCATTGCAACTGACAGGCTGTAATTTGAACGTTATGGAGATTTTAATTTATCAAATAATTGTTACGTAAACAAGACGGATAGACGCTTGTAATCATTTCTGTGACGATCAGTTAAATGTATCTTCACGACCGTGTCCATGCTAGGATACTTTGGACAAATCTTCTTCTGGCATTGAGGCAGGACATTATAGGGATTTAATAGTCTGTGTGCAGTTGGCATGATAGTAGCGTCACTTCTCTTGCCGTGGTTGCCACGAGAACCGGCATATTTTTGTAAATCCATAATTTACAAAAATATTGGGCAACTGCAATTAATTATATTGAGATTTAACTGTTTTTTTTTTAAAGAAGTAATGTATTGGTAGTATAGTATTGGCTCATTTTGGATTAGAAACGCCACCTAATTTTTAAATATCTTATCTACATAAAATCAAATGTCCAATATATTGAGAGTCAAACTACGTAGAAAAATCTAAGGATTCCGATTGTATAGTGTACTGTAAAATAGAAGAAGGGGATGCTGCGGATTCGGATGGTCGAGTGTCACCTGACGTCTTCCTCTTAAGCCCTCTCAATCTCCACGATGTACAACAGCCAGTATCATTGAGATATCAGCCGGCACCACTGTTATAGATGTCCAAAAGTAGGAGACTCCTTGGAAATGTAAGCATGTTCGAGCGGGGATCAAACTCCTGACATTCGGATTTATAAGTTTTATTCATTACACCACTTGCAATCGAAAAAGATTCTGAACACATTATACTAGCTGAAAGCCGCTGCTTCGTATGTGATTACTTTCTGATGATGATGATTGCATGCCCTATGTCCGTCCTTGGTATTACGTCTACCTCTCTGGCAAATTGCTATACAATATGTTTAGCAGTTTGGCGTCGAAGAAGTAACGAATAAACAGAAACTCGCTAAGACTTCGTACGTACTTCCGTGTTTATTTCACCCTATATTAGTTTGACTTGTATGTGTGTATGAATGTAATGGAATCTTCCAGTTCAATTTTCATGCACTTGAAAATATACGAATAGTTTTAAGTTTTATACACGATTAATATAACGTTGTTATTGATGATTATAACGCTCAATGAATTTCTCGAACCAACCGTCTCATCGATTCGACCGAGGCACCGTATAAAGGAGAATTCGATATCGCTGGCATTTCACAACTGTGTGATAGGTGGTATATCGGGGTAATGCGTTCGTTATCAGCGTACAAACCGCCATCGCTGGACTCCTCGGCTATTACAACATAGAAATATTTATTCATTTACACTTCAAACATAAAATATGTACAGGGGATTTAATGGCTTAGACATTCCTACCAGTCAAGCTTAGGGTAATGCAGAGAAAAGTAGGTGCGGTGCATTCACAGACCAAAATAAAATGTGAAATGAGAGAACAAAACGCATTTTACATACTAATACATACATAGGAATATAATAAACTATAATAATAAACTCAAATGGGGCGCAGCCCTAAACAGGCTAAGGTGGTGTCATCTGTTATCAAATAGCGGTGACTATTGCCCTGTCTTTCATGCAAGAAGAAGAGGTGACTAGCGCCGTATTACTCATCCATGCATAGTGTAAGCGCCATCTATTGTCGAATAGTTCTAGTAGATGCGCTGTCATTCCTGCGAGAATGACAGGTAACTAGCGCTATCTCATGCGTACAGAAGCGACTCAAAAATTTTGGTAGTAAAGGCTATCTCACAGAAAGACCTAGAGACTTCGAGATAAAGATTCGACTACTACATAAAGATGGCCCACACGCTGACGGGGAGCATTCGAGTACAGTAATACCCCGACTTACGCTATCCCGTTTTACGCGAACTCGGAGGTACACGGTTTTTTCTTCATGGCCGCGCGCATCAGCTCTCCCACTCCGCCCTGTTAGTGTTCTGTTTATGACAGGTTCGAACTTGTTCCGCGTGGAATTGTTTTATGTACGCAGTGTGTCTTATTGACAATCTCTAATTATGTCATCCAAAAGAACAAAAAAATGAATCATTAGAACCTAACAAGAAAAGAAAAACACTATCGTTGGAGTATAAATTAAAAATTATCAAAGACTGAAGCAAAAATAAAAATTCGTGAATTGGCAAAGAAATTTAACCTACCGGAATTAACAGTTCGAACGGTTATAAAAGGTAGAGAAAAAATTGTGGAAGCTGTAAAAGACTCAATCTTTGACTTCAAGCATCATTCATACGCGTCACGGTATCATCGCTCGGATGGAAACATTATTACAATCATGGTGTGAGTAAAAAATTATCCAACCAATCAAGTAAGAGTAAATTGTCCTTTTGATCAAAACACTATGTGTTTTCAAGCTAAACAGAGTTTTGAGAGACTAAAAGGAGGAGCTGTACTAATTGATAATGCACCAGGTCATCCTCCTACAACTCTAATTAATTTCGATCCAAGAGTGGAAGTTGTATTTTTGCCACCAAATACTACCAGCTTGCTTCAACCAATGGACCAGAGAGTCATCAAAACATTTAAAGCTTACTACACAAGGGGATCATTTGCACATCTACATGAAGCTATGAGACAAAACAAAGAGCTTTCTCTCAAAGACTTTTGGAAGCAATTCAACGTTTTAGATGCTGTAAGAATTATTGGACAATCTTGGAATGAGATTTCACAAAAAACTTTGAATGGCATTTGGAAAAAAACTCTGTCCATTTTTTCACAACTGATACCCAAGGATAATCATCCTCAGATCCTGAACGAATTGATAGCATAATTGAAGAAGTGGGCGATATTGTCAAACAATTAAATTTAGAAGTGGATGGTGATGATGTTCAAGAATTGCTGAACTCACTCAATCTAGAGCTAACGATTGACGAGCTTATAGAAATGCGTGAACATGAGCAAGACATTGAAAAAACTAATTCGTCAGACCCAGTTGAATCAGAAATCGAATGACGAATGCAAGCTTAACAGAAGGCTTGAGTTCAATTGAAAACGGATTACAAATTTTAGAAGCAATAGACTCCAATGAAGAGCGCGTTTCTATTACAAAACGGGGTATAAAAAAGTTACTGACATCTATGAAGAAATTTTGCTTGAGAAGAAGAAAAACTTAACTCGTCAGGTAACATTGTTAGAATATATGAAGCCTTCGACATCAAAATAACTTCGATTTACGTTGTTTTATTCATAAACATGTAAATTTTTCTATTATCTAACATATTATTAAACATGTTTTCCTAAATTATTGTTTTCTTTAGACTCTGGTCCCGAACATACTTTATATGTATTTACATGCAAACTTGTACCTCGACTTACCCGAATTCGACTTACACTGTTATTGCTCGGTTCCAGTTATAGCGTAAGTCCAGGGTATTACTGTATTCGATTACACGATCAGAGCAATAACAAGAAGTCAGCAGTGTGATACTAAGTGAATGCGATAGTAGTACAAAGAACGGTTACAGTGTGCGTATTAGTTCGAGTGTGTTGTGTTTCTGGTGTGAAAATGAAGTGTGTGCAGTAAAGTGTTGCCGGTTTTATTCATGTCTGGTACCGCAGCTCCTAACAATAATAAACTAATACACTATTATAACATACTTAAAAAAAAACAAAGAAAAACAAAATTACGATGATTTTACTAATTCAGGCAAAGGGAATTTGCGGACATTCTTTTTGAACGAATCACGTGTAGCACGTAACTACAAATATATGTATTACCTCGCTCTCCTAAATTACACGTCGCACTGGAAAATCAGTCGCTTTTACGTATCAGACTAATTTTATTTTCAGCAGTGGATTTTGATTCCCGATACATGATGATAATCGATCCAATAGAAGACTGCCCTTCTCGCATTGCCAAAAAAGTTCCCGCGAGCGTACTGACCTGTGCTTTGCAATTCACTCGATTTTATTGCGTAATTAAAATATAAATCGTCGCGGGCGCATGTTTTCAGCCCCAATATATTTCGCTACCCGTCTCATAAAGCTCGCCCCTATTAATGTGTCCCCGTGACGGAGCCTTAATCCAAATTACACAGTACAGCGAGTTCCGAGGGGCGGAGCGCGCTGGTCCACTTGTACGAGTATTAATTACAATGGCGGGCCCATTTCAACCAACTTCGGGTTGGGTTTGTCAAAAAGTCCGTACAGCTTCTTCCGCTAGAGAAATTTAGTTGAATAGCGCAAGGAGCGAGAGGAGCGCTTCTAATATTCCATCGAAAAAAGCTCGAAAGAGCGACGCATAGAGGAACGCCGGAGAAATCTTGGTGTGTTCCCAGATTCTCCTCATATTTGTCGATATAGGCCACGGCCGAGTTTATAGTCAGTAGCGGAGGTGGCGTGAGTGGCAGATATAAGTCCTATGCGAGATTCAGCTCAACAATAAGTCTATCAACTTTGTTAGTCTACTCGTTGCTATTGACTAGTATTTAACCCCTTAACGCACAGATTTTTTGAAAAAAAAACCGTCCAAATAAAATGATTTTTTATGTCAAAAAACACACGTTAGACAATTGTTTTGGCAAAAAAATAATTCTCGATTATATTCGCGTGTGAAAAATTATAGCAGCATACAATACAACTCCGCTCGAATTATATCAAGTGTGCACAGTTTGGCCTGTTCAGCGCGCTCGAATTAATTCGAGCGCACATGTTAGGGGGTTAATTAATAATAATAATGTTGTGGACACCTTTACCGATAGATCTAGTCCCTCCCAGACTGGATGCCCTGTAACTCGGGTACTAGACAATGATAGATTAAATACTTATAAGAAGGTCGTACCATAGTCAGTGGTCGGCAACCAAGCCACGATCTCCCGGTGAAGCAACGTTTTATTACGGCCGGGTTTTAGCCGGGTTAACCATTCTAACATCTAGTTTAGAGCAGATCTTCACCATGTTTCTGAAGACACGTAAAACACTTGATCCTGACTGGTGTCTGAGTGATACTGGCCATCATAGTGATGGTCATCTTGACCCGCCCCACTGCTACATCCCCTGCAATAATAGCAGATCTTGACGTGGGTCAAGATAATGTTAGTGTGATGAAGACTCGGTTACAAACATCCGTACTTATAATATACACTTTGCCTGTACTGGAACTCGAACCCGGGAACCATTGGCTCATAAAGCAAGGTCACAAACAACGAAAGCAATCGGTCGGCCGTTTGTTCGTTCACCCTTCCGTTTGTGAGCGCCGTATGATTAATCCAAATTATACGGTACCGCGCATCGCTACGGTACGGAAAATATTTTCATGTCGTCCACAGTGTTGGGGCGAGGGGGTGTTGCATATAATGTCGGATATTTTGCAACCCAGTTCGCGTCGATCCCCCGTCGGTGTAAATAGAAAAAATAAAATATATTTCATTAGTTATTAGGAGTGGACGAGTAAGAGAGGGTAGTCGCGTTATCTTTAATCTACCGTCATATACCAGTGCCCCTAGCGTTATGTTTTGGTCAGATGGTGTCGGTGCGTCCACGCGGGCACACGTATTGGAAGCGTAACAGCTCGCTCCTCAGAGTAGCAACATATTTACATAGTGGGTAATATTTATTGAACATAAACTCAACCCGTTCAGAATATTCTGTAGGTATCTGTGGGTTAACCACGGCAATGTTATGCTATTCGTTGGCTATCGGGACAGTAGGAGGATGCGGATTGATTTTAGTGGGATTTTCCATCGAAGGACCCTCTGCGCCTCCACTGCCAAAATTCTTTAATTTCCCCGCTAACCACCCTCGAGTTTGTTACTTTCACCAAGGATATTGGCAGAATTGTATCAAATTGGTCAAACGCCATAAATTAAGAAAGATTTTACTGGGTGCGAGATACGGGGGTATATCTGATAAGGAACATAGAGATATATACGATGTATCTGTGCCCGCAGTGCAGTGTGGAAGGTGGTTTCAATCACTAAAAATGGGGCTAGATTGGCAAAATTATAATTTAAACTGAAACAATTAGTAGTATTTCTTTGGTATGTTATACGTCTTACAATAAAACTGTGAAATGTCTTAATAACTCACCGGTTCTGAGATTACTGTAGTAAAAATCTGCAACGTTTATGATTACTTCACCTGCTG